>UESW01001796.1:233166-308201 GCA_900491605.1 Calamus simplicifolius | reverse complement strand
TGGCCGGCGGCCAGGGCCTAATCCCGCCGCCGGCCAAATGGGCGGCCCGGCCGCCGGTGGCCGGGCCGGAGCCGGCCGCCACCGCCCGGCCCCTCCCCCTCTCTCTATCTCAATTTCACTCTCTTCTCCCTCTCATCTGCGCGGCACGATCCCTGTGCCGGCGGCACGGCCGGCCACGTCTTGACCGGCCGGACCTCCACCGGACGCACGCCCGGCGCCGGTGGAGGCGACAGGCCAAAGCTCGGGCCCGGCGAGGCGGCGAGCAGCCGCCGGGCCCGAACCAACCGGCGGAAGCTGCCATCGCGCGAGAGAAGGGCCAATTGGCCCTCTCTCTCTTCTCTCTCTCCACCACCACCCGCCGGATGCCTCCCCCGGCGCCGGCGGGGTCGCCGGCCAAAGCTCAGGCCCGGCGAGCGGCGAGCACGCCGCCGGGCCTGAACCAAGGGATCGACCAGATACTCCCTCTCTCTGTCTCTGTTCTCTGCTCTCTCTCTGTTCTCTTTCTCTCTCTCTCTCTCTCTCTCGCTCTCTCTCTCTCTCTCTTGAGTGGCAAGGGATTACCTGAAGAGTGTGCGCCAGGGTGAAGGAGGGAGTCATCCTCCTCCTTTTATTCTCCCACGCGACTCTCGGGATCAATAGAAAATGGCTTCACCTGGAGTGAAGCGTCAGACCCGGGGAACCCAACAGACAGGAGCTTGGTTCATCTGAACCAAGCCTGGTTCATCTGAACCAAATCTGGTTCGTTTACCGGGTACTATTCTCCCTCCTTATAAAAATTTTGGCCTCGAAATTTGATATACATCCAATAGAATACAGAATCCAAATTTTCTATCTCATAATCAGCTAAATTTCATTCAAAAGTCACAGTCATTGATACATCATTGATCTGTAATAAGATACAAATATTTGAGGATGTTTCTTTTTCATTTTCTTCTTAGACTCCCAGATAGTCTCCCTCTCAGAATATTACTCCACTGAACCTTGATATAAGGAATGCTATACCATCTCAAACTCTATCCTTGCGTCCACGATGCGCAAAAGATAATCATCATAGGCTAATTCTTTCTTAAGCTAAATTGGTTCATAATGGAAGCTTAGAATATTCCTCCTTAATCATAAAGATACGAAACACATTGAACACCCCAAAGAGTAATGAAGACAGTGCTAAGTTATAAGCCACCTCCTTTATTTTGATCAAAATCTCAAATGGCCCAATGTATTGTGGCTCAAATCACCTCTAACACAAATCTCATCACATCGTTGATTAGTGAACTTCCAATTGATTTTCAACCTGAAATTTCAAATCTTTCTTTTAACATCAACATAACTTTTCTATTGACTTGAGCTACATGAAGCTGCTTTAATTAACGATTTTCATAGTTGCTACACAGCTCAGTCCAAAATTGTCTCTCTCTACTTCATCTCAATATGAAGGGAATCTACACCTTATATCATAGACAACAAAATGAATCCATTTGAATGTTGGCTTGGTAATCATTTAATAAGCAATTTCACTAAGGGTAAGAAGCTATACCAAGCACTTTCTAAATCCATCACACAGGCTCGCAGTATATCATCAAAATCTAATTGGTTCATGCAGATTGTCCATCTATTTGAGGGTGGAAGGCTGGACAGAACATTCAGCTTAATCCACAAAGCTTTATGAAGACATCATCGAATTAGGAGAGTGAGACAATTGAGTTCAGACTCAATTTACGCAGTTTACCAAAACAAATATTAACATTTAACCCACTAAAATTTCATCCTCGAAATTAAATGTCCACAAATTTTGTACTATAGATACTCACTAGCAACTTTTATTTCATTCCTTGGTACCCAAATGACGAATCAAACTTCAATTTTGATCTTTCTACCAAATAAAATTGAATTCCTTAAGAAGTATTTTTCCTGTCATTTTTTTTTAAATATAGTATCTATTATATATCTTAACTTCTCACAACACAATCATTATAAATATCATAGAATCCATCACATGTATTATGTCATCCATTCTCAAGGTTAGTAACACATCAGGTACTCTTAATTCCTTGATAAGACATTCTAATTCTTGTAAATTAGATATAAGATAGATTCTTCCAATGCTCTCTTAACTCATAAATAGTTGAATGTGCCATAAAGCATTACGACACTTATTTTAATCATCATACTTGGTTTCACTCTTGAATACTTCAAGCTAACATCAATGAACATTATGCCAATCATTTAGGATATCGTTCATAATTATCATAATCAACTAATTTAGGATATCTTTGAATAATAGTGCCATCATTAATCATCAGTATACTTATTTTATCTCCTTCATATTATCTGTAATTACCACCATAACCAATCAATTTCTCTTGAATAGGTTAGTATATCCTCAATAAATAATGCAATTTAAATGATTCAAATTCTTGAATCGATTATTTCGTTACCAATGATTATCAAAGTCATCTATAGATTATGCAATGTCTCATGCCACAACATGACCAACTAATTTAAACCCTTCAAATCTCAAAGTGACCTACTGATCTAGCTCAGATAGATACAAGAATTATAAGGTCAATAAAGATTGGAAATGCACTTACTATCCGAAAGACATAATTAAAAATTATAGTAATCTCTCTATGACTTGAAAGTGATAATAGATATACCCTTACCATAATCCATAATTAGCAATAGTCAAAATAAATCATCTCCCTCCTTTTCTTAATAATAATTATGCCACTTATGGATGATTGATAATTTATCCATCCTGGAGAAAGATATCTACTTAGGAACTATGAAGAAAGGTACAATAAGTATGCACGATAAATTAATGATAGATATCTTGATTTAGAAATCTATTAAAATGAAAATCCCCATGAATTCTTTATCAGTGAAATTTATCTTATTCTTATTACTGCTAAAATCTTCACTGTCTAGCATCAAAATATTTGATCATTTATAGCCAAAATCAGTTCTAAAGATTAATAGAGTCTACTGCTCTCAAAAACTTAAACAGTAATGTCTCAGAATTTAAAATTTTATAATCTTCCTAAATGATCCATCAAGATATAATATGCAGTCAACTATTTCATTAGCATCAATATCAACCATCTACATATCTAGCAAAGTAACAATCAGTCTTGAACAAGCAATATCCATAATAAAAGTTTTCTTAGTAAATTCACTATATATAATTATCCATCCAAACTAAAATTCAAAAAGTACTCAATTGTAATTGATCAAAAACATGTAATTAACTATTTCATTCCCAAAAATCATCATATTATCATCCCTATAACCAGCAGATTAGCTCATAATCTTAAACTTACAATATCAACAATGTAAGTTCTACAAATAAAAATTCATTATATACATCCACATTCAAATTTAGATTTACTAACTCCAAATCCACATATCAACTCAATTGCATAATGGTGTTTTCTTAGTCATAATAGTCATCAATTGCAATTTTCCACTACTATGTTATTCCATATTCATCTATCTTTTATTGCATATCCAATTAAAATTTTCTCTCCCATATTATTTAAAGGTCTGAAACTACTACGAATCATTTCTAACAAGTTTGATGGAGCTAAAACCTCTAGAAGCCCCTAGACCTCCCCACTGATCAAGGCTACCAGCCAGGGAGCCCACATAATTCATTGGCTTGCGATGGTTCATTCTTAATTCCTATCAAATTTATAATTCAATTAATATCTTGATAAACTTTAAATTTCAAGCTTCCAAAGCATAATTCATGAAATCCCTTGAAAGTCATAATTATTTCCATATCATCCTAAGCTAAAGTGTCAGGTTTCCCTAAGTATAATGTCATCAAAATATGTTCTCTATGTTATCATGTCAATATGTCCGTGTCCCTAGGGTCATATGTTCTCTACGTGTCATCATGTCAATATGTCCGTGTCCCTAGGGTCATAACCTGAGCTCTGATACCACTAAAGCTGTCATGCCCCAGACCCAAAAATTTTGAGCTAGGGTGACAACCCGCCGCATGCCAGGCATGCAAGGCGTCCCGAATCATGACACTAAATTCAAAAAAGGCAACAACCTATATATCATTCAAGTCCATAACTTAATATAATCCATAACTAAAGATTGGGCTACAAGCCCTACATGCAAATATACTGGGGTTACATCAACATATGAATCCACTTTATTTTAATAGAAGCTCCAACGACCCTATGGTTCCTTCTTCAATCCTGAGGCTCTGAAAAACATTATGAAGGTTTAATGAGTTTACACTCAGTAAGTAAGCCTATTATACAATCATATCATACTTGAATTATATTTAACATGCTATCAACATATGCATTTTGTCAACTTAACATAAATTGAACATTTGATAAGCATCAGAATATGCACTAGCAAACTCACTGTTATGTACTATAGATTTCCTATGTGACCCACGGCCCTGCAATACCTCAATCAGAGCACATCCTCCAGATGTGTGGCCATAAACATCAACAAAACACATTGTACGATGTGTGGGGTCATACCATAACAGAACACACTCTACGATGTATGTGGCCATGAAAATCAACAGAACATGTCTACAATATGTGGGGCCATATCGTAACAGAATACATCTCCAGTGTGTGGGGCCAAAAATCAACAGAACACATCTACAATGTGTGGGGCCATAGTAAAGGAGAACCGCGGCGATACATATAAATCTTATTATAAAATGCATACTTAAACATTCCACAATTTCTCAAACAAGCAATGTAAGTAAACCCACTGTTTATATTCGCAATGGTAACTGTAAATGTGACCTACGGCCCTGCAATATCTCAATAGTGTACTAACAAGCATCCCCCTACTGAAAGGGTCTAGATACCAGGGTCACGCCATATCATAATCCACCAGAACACATACTCTATATGTGTGATGCCACCTCGAACCAAGCAGAACACATCCTCTAGATGTGTGATGCCACCTCATAGAACTCAGAACACATCCTCTAGATGCGTGATGCCATCTCGAACCTAAGCAGAACACGTCTCTAGACGTGTGAATGGCATAAAAAAGCAGAACACGTCCTCTAGACATGTAGGTGGCATAAACAAGCAGAACACATCCTCTAGATGTGTGTGTGGTATAAACAAGCAGAACACATCCTCTAGACGTGTGTGGTATGACATGATAAAGGAGAACCGCAGCGACACATAACAGTACCTCACATCATGCACAAATATATCAATAACATCTCCATATTGCATAAACAGTGGATTACTTACTGAACAATTGCATATAAAATATCACATCAATATAATAACTGCATCTCTCATGCATAGCATTCATATGAAATCATAGCACATAAATAACCATGTATTCACAATATTCATCTACTTATAATTTAGCCAATAACAGTTCTTCATGTCACAATTCACAATTTAAACATTCATATAATGAATAATTTATTAAATATTGATAACTGGCTTACTTACCTCAGTACGCAATCACAGGTTATATATCAGCTAATCAGATGTCTGAGCACCTACATGATCATTTACACAATTAATTTATTAGGATACGAATATTAAAATGACCCTTAGAATTTTTACCCAAACTAGCTCACGGGCCCTACTTTGGGCTCGAATATCTCCCACTATACATATCCAATTGGGGAAGTAAAATACCCCAAGAAACTAGAATTCATCCAGATTCTAGCCATATAAATATTTTGCTAATCCTGACCCGTTACAGGGCCCAAAACCAGCCCAAACTCCCAATGCTGCACGGCCCAAAAGGCCTGAACCGGCCGGCCCAGCCGACCTGGTTCAACCCAAGCCCTCCCGATCCCTTGTTTCACCGAACAGGGGACGGGGACTTAGCCGGCGGCCAGGGCCACCGCCGGCCAAATTGAGGGCGGCCCGGCCGCCGGTGGCCGGGCCAGAGCCGGCCGCCGCCGCGGTCGGCCGCCAAACTCCCTCTCTCTCTCCCAATTTCACTCTTCTTCTCCTTCTCATCCGCGCTGCACGATGCTGTGTCGGCGGCACGGCTGGCCACCTTGGCCGGCCGGACCTCCACCGGACGCACGCCCGGCGCTGGTGGAGGCGACAGGCCAAAGCTCGGGCCCAGCGAGGCGGCGAGCATGCCGCCGGGCCCGAACCAAAACTGGCTTTCACTACCGCGCGAGAGAAGGGCCAATTGGCCCTCTCTCTCTTCTCTCTCTCCACCACCACCCCGCCGGACACCTCCCCGGTGCCGGTGGGTCACCGGCCAAATCTCAGGCCCGGCGAGGCGGCGAGCACGCTGCCGGGCCTGAACCAAGGGATGGACCGGCAACTCCCTCAATCTGTCTCTCGCGTCTCTCTCTCTCCCGCTCTCTCTCTCTCTCTCTCTCTCTCTCTCCCGCTCTCTCTCTCTCTCTCTGAGTGGCAGGGGATTACCTGATGGATGAAGCGCGCCAGCGTGAAGGAAGGAGTCCCCCTCCTTCCTATTTAATCACCTATGCAGCGCCTCGGATCGGGGTTTTTCGGAAGACTAACGCTTCACCTGGAGCGAAGCGTCAGTCCGAGGAACCCAACAGACAGGAGCTTGGTTCATCTGAACCAAGCCTGGTTCATCTGAACCAAATCTGGTTCGTTTGAACCGGGTACTACAGCCCCTTGGCACTTTTTGCGCGAGAAGGATGGCGTTATGAAGCTAAGACAAAGAGTTCTTGACTCTATGCTTCACAGAAGTCAGACTCGGCCGACCACATTATACTCGGCAGATTCAGCCAACCTTATGCCTCGGCAATCCGAGCTATTCTTATGCTTCTGCCATCAAGGCCAGACCATTCCTCGGCCATCCGATCCGAGCTACTTCAGACCTCTACGGAATCTAGCACGGAAGAGTTCAAATTCACTGTAACAGAATAAGATTCCAAACAAGAAATCATGCCAAGACGTGGCCTAGGACCTACAATAGTGGCCTAGGGACCATGCAACCACTAAGTCTCGAGCCATCGGCCAGCTCTCCTCGCCTTCCAGCCATCGATCCTCTAACTAACCAGATACGGATCCTACTGGCCCTATAACAACCTGATTCGAATCCGTTTCGAATCCCAACAACTTTCAGACCTCATCCAGAGCACGTCTAAGAAGTCAGGTGACCGCCTATAAATACTACCACCCTCAAGCCTCTCAGGTACGGCTATTCTATGCCCATTTTTCATTCACAGTTCTCACACTCCGCCATAAAAGCTCCTACGAGAGCTTGGAGAAACTGTTCCTCAGGGATCCTTCTCCCTATATTTGTTGATTGCTGGTCTCCATTAACTTAAGCGTCAGAGGGTCTTCCGCAGAGGGTCACCCCCAATGCCTCTCACGTGAGGACTGTCTTGCAGGTCTGCCCAAGAGGAAGCTCACGCTACAGCCGATCGCACCTGAGCCGGATGACAATTTCAGCAGCAACAATATCTATTCAATTGGGGATTGAACTTTGAACTAGCTTCTCTCTTTAGATTTGGCTAGTTAGCCAGATTCTCGTAAAAGAGACTCCAATTTTATAAGCACAAAACCAGCTTAGCTTACAGTTGAATGTAATTAATCCCATGGCCAAAACGTGTCGGCTCCATAATCACCTAAACTTTGCTCATGTCAAACTCATCTTCGCTTTCCTTTACATAGAACCCACCCTCTTCCCCATAGAGAGAGCGAGAGAGGGGGCGGCGGAATTAGGTCCGTCTATTCCCAAGCGGCTCAAAAAAAAAAAAAAAAAATTCCGCCAACGGGTTCCCGACGCCGTTCTGAGTTCTCTCGTCAGGAGGCGGGGAACTGTCGCGGTTTCGCCCCTCTCCACGGAATTGCGGCCCCACCCACCCCTCCGCCTCACGCGAGCCGAACCGCCGGCTATTGGATCGGTAGTAACGCCGGACTCGACCCCGCCCGGCTACCAAGCCACGTTGGTCTCGAACACCGAAACGGCGTACTTACCTGGTCTTTTCCCATTTTCGCCCCCCTCGCGCCACGCCACGCCGCGCCGCGCCAGTCCTCGCCTCCCTGGCATACGTGGCTACACCGTCTATGGCCTGCCAACACGCTCACAAAACAAAACACGTCAGCAGCCATTGCACGTGCTAATTAATTATTTATTTAAAAGAAAAGAAAATTGGGAGATACCTCAATGTCTTTCTTTCTCCGATTTTTTATATAATTTGACTCCTCGTGATCGCTCCTCTTGCCTCTCCGGGCTTATATTACATCCTCGATACGAGGTCAAGCGGAAGACAAGAATCGAAGCGAAAAAAAAGAATTGTTCCTCGGCTGGAGCGACTGCGTGAAGGGAAAGGGACGCTCAATTAAGATGAGATGAGATGAGAAGAAGCTTCGATTGGACGACCATGGGGCCGATTCCTTGTCCTCCCCATGTCCTCCGCACCGCTCCGGTGCGCGTCGGTACCTCCTCCACAGCCCAGGCCAGCCTCGCCAGGATCATCGCCATCATCTCCACCGTCTCTCCTCCACGAATCGAGGCGGCGCGTGCAGGAAGGCTAGGATGCGGCATCGATTTGAACCCACCGCTAGAGATCGGAGGAGGATCATCGGGGAACGAGGAGGAGGAGGAGCGAGGTTGTTGGGGTCCCACCGCGCAGAGCGGCGCGGTGGTCGATGTTGTTGCCGAGCCACTGGAGGCTGGGGAGGAGCCCACCGTGGACAAGGGCTTGGGAAAGACTTCGCCTGCGGTGGAGAAGAGCAGCACGATCTGGCCGGCGGTGAGAAGCTCTGAAGGCGGATGCGATCTGGAGAAGGAAAGCCGGAAAGAAGCAGCGGAAGGAGCCAAGGAATCGTCCGGAATTACGAGGAAAGCAGACGGTGATAATGTAGAGGAGGTCATCAAGAAACAGCAGGATGAGGAGTCGCAAGATACGAAAGGCGGTGCCAGCGAAGAAGGTGGTGTACTACAGCACAAAGATGCGATGAGGAATCTTAGAAAGAGCAATGGAAGCGAGGGTTATCTAGGCCTGCTCCTAGAGGCGGTGCGCCAGGTCTCCGGTGAGTTGTTTGATGAGAAGCCGGAGAAGGAGAAGAAGGCAGCTGATCATGATAATGATGATGGTGAGGAGAGAGGGCACCGAAAAGAAGAGCGGCTAGGGTGGCGCAAGGGTCGAAGAGGAGGGGGTCAGAACGTTTGCCGTTCGATTTGTACTTAGATTCGGCCCCCATCGTCCGATCAAAGCGTGGGCGGAGTCAGACACTCCCGTCGCGTTACCGGGACTCCATTCTCGACCCGTGGCGGAAACTGCCAACCATTACCCGTCATGGCCGGGCGGTGAGGCCCTGAACCCACCCGGTGAACTTATCATAGCTTTTCTTATAATTTGTAGCGGCTTTGTGTTTTTTCTTTTGCTCTCCTTCCTTTATCTCTCTCTCTCTCTCTCTCTGATATATGAAGATAATATTATATGGAAAATTTGTAGTTGTTTTTGTTCTTTAATATATATATTTCAATTCCCTTCTTTCTTTCGTTCACTATGATATATGATATAATATACCATATGAAGTTATTTAAGTAGAAAAGGTTGCCCGTGCCAGCGTCGTGGTAGATGGCAATAGTAATAGGATCCTTCAAACGATGTTGACTTCATATATTCTTAGTTTGAACCTATCCTAGTATTTTTTTTTTATAAAAAAAAAGAGAGTAATTATTAAAAAAAAATTCTCTTTTTCTCTCTCTCTTAAACTTGCACATAAAGTTTCACTTCTGTGATCATAAATAAATGCACCTCGTGATTTCCGTACCATCTTTGTTTTAATCTTTGATCGTCACTAATTATGTGCAATTAATTTAGGTCGGTTTTAAATTTATTTTTAACTTTGATCATGCTGTTATTAGGAAATGAGGAAGCTAAACAAATCCACCCCCCTTCTAAGTTCTAAGACACCTGAGACCCTTGATTTTCTCCACTTTTTAATTACTGTTAGTCCGATGAGAGGGATCGAGAAGCCCACCAAACCAAATAGCTAGGGGGAGCGTCGAGCTGCTCTCAAGCTGAGATTTGGTTGGTTAGCACATGAACCGTAGATAAAGGACTGAATTATTATTATTATTATTAAAATTCAGTAATTGCCAATTAAGCACGTAATCTCCATTGATGTGGACAATCCGCGCCGTGTGCTCGTACGTACGCATTTCTTATGCAGGACTACATGGCGTGTTTTCTCGGTTGCTTCGTAGGCGAGAAGAACGAGATGGGGAATATTTGTCATCTTATAATGAAATCGAGATAAGTTTATGTTTGCACGGTGCAATCATTGTAGTAGGATAACACCGCTTCCGCTGCGCACAGGTTTTGTTTTATCCGACTTCATCATGGGAATAATTAATTATACCATTTAAAAGGCTGCTAAAGTAATCCCCATCATTTTTTTCTTTTTTTCTTTCACCAACGCCCTATCTTCTTTTCTGTATATTTGACTGAAGTACTCAATGATTCTCTTTGGTTCTTTTAACAATGATTAGACCTTTCTCTAAGTCTCTCTCTCATCTACTTAAAAGCATCCACCCAATAAATTATTTGTGTTTGTGTCAGGCCTTCTCTTTAAAATCGTATATATTTACAATATTCATTTGATTCAATCCTTTCCTTCTTCTCCCACAAAAGCTATCCAGCATCATCTAATTATCAAAATAAACTCATCCTAAGTCAGGCAAATTAAAAATTCCTGCATACTTTACAAGATTAACTTTCACCGTTGCATGAAAAAATCTTTCAAGGAAGAATTTTCATCATTATCATCTTCACAGTAGAATAAAGATCATCGGGTGGGACGGATAAGCTTTGTGAACACTTAAACATATGATTAAATTACTAAGTTAGGCATCCATGGTATGTCCTTGATTTATTATTATTATTATTATTTATTTTTTTGGATGGGAAGGGGGGGCACCTGGCGATGGACATCTTTTTGAGAGGCTCCCCCATGGCAGAGAAAATGCTAGGGGGGCAATCATGCGATTATAGAACTTTAATCACCCAAAACATGTGAGAGATCGAGGACTTTCACCGTGCATGATGGTGACGTCGTGAATTACATCTATTCTTTGAATTGCACCAACTTGTCTTACAATTAACCGTGTCAAGGATCTTAAGCAGCAGCAGTAGTATAAGAACAATAAAATGCATGCCTTCAGGGTGAACTTTTGGAGTTAAAACTACTTTATCTTGGGCAGAGCAGACAATACTTTAAATAATTTGTTTTTTTTTTAAAAAAAAATCTATCTGGCCTACCAAACTCAACTCATCTGACCTGCCACTAGAAACAAATGGCAAACCCAATGAGGTTCCTAGGCTCGCAAAGTCTAACATAAATCAGCTGATTTAGATTCCAGGGAAAACGCTGCTTGCTTCATCGGAAGACGAGGTAGCAAGCGGGCATTAAACATGCGAATTAATTATGCATCCATATTATTATGCAGACTGAGGCTCAATAAATTTTATTATGCATCACATGCGTAACGTTATGAGCGTATGGATTAACAGCACGCTCAGTGTGCTTGCTGCTCCATCCTTTTTTGTGTAACAAATCTTTTAATAAATTCCAGTGCCTCAACATGGGCTGAGCTCCTGTGGAGTTAAGATCACATCATCGGCAAGATTTCATGCCGTGGGATTTATGCCGTTGGATTTATGGGTTAAAAAGTCTTTGTATATCGCTTTTGGTGCAGTAAATTTTATATGAACTGCATCACTCCTTATTGATCCACATGAATCCTACTAACTTAAATTTGACATAAGCATTATTATCTGTTCAGTTTTTTTAAAAAAAATTATGTGCACGTATTCTGAATGGATGTCGTAATTTTATAACTATGATATTATAAATTTACAGTTGGAATGTCATAATTTTTTTTTTAGCTTTCTGGATATCTTAAATTTATAACTACGTAAATTTACAATCGGGATGTCATCTTAAATTTTGACGTAACATGCATTAATATCAGCTTTTTTTTTAAAATTTGTATACAAATACTTTTTTTTGAGTGGGTGTCATAATTTTATAACTAGGTATCGTAAATTTACAACTGGAATGTCGTAATTTTTTTTGGCTTTCGTAATAAATATCTTAATTTTATAACTTCGGTGTCGTAAGTTTACAACTGGAATGTTATTTTAAATTTTAATGTGACATATATTAATACCTATTCAGCTTTTTTTATTTTTTGAATTTATGTATAGATATTTTCTGAATGAGTATAGTAATTTTATAACTACGATGTTATAAATTTATAATTTTTTAATTTTTTGAACTGATATCGTAATTTTATAACTATGTTATCATAATTTTAAAATTAATATCATAAATTTTTTATCAAAATATCATAAAATTATTTTGATATTTTTAATAAATATCATATGTATATAGATGAATAAAAAAAATGGCACAACCCACATGGAACATGCATGAGTTTAGATGCGATACCATCACCAAAATCCTCCCCACGCTCTAGGCTCCCTAGACAAGATCTCGAGAAACAGAGAGAGAGAGAGAGAGAGAGAGAGAGAGCTCTTCCGGAGTAATTGGATAGCAAGCCACACCCACCACCAACACCCCGCCGTCCCCCCCCCCCCCCCCCCCACAAATATATATATATATATATTCCAACTAAGATGATTTTTCCTCCTATAATGAGATGGAAAACCACGTCATGCCTCATCGTCATTACTCATTAGCATTGTGAAGGCAAAGGAGAGGAAGAAAGAAAAGAGAAAAAAAACGGTGAAGAAAAGCAGGACGCATATATATATATATATATATATATATCAAAAGCGATCGATCAGGGTCGATGAGTGCCCAGATGCTTTTGAAATCAGAAACAGAGGATGCAGCAGTATTAAAAGATTAAAGGGCTTCTGGCAATTGTTGAGAAGGCCACCCCAAATGAATTAGTACGCTACAAAATTAATTTAGGCGCAGCATCAATGCGTCACTTATATATTACTAGGGAGGAGCCCGCAGCACTAATAAGCCATCTTGTTTGATTTTTTTTTCTTTTCTTTTCTTCCAAATAAAAAAGAATAAGTTAGGCAGTCTGATCACTCTAACTCTAACTCAAGGCTAGTTTCAGGAGTTGGGCCTAATGATGCATTTGGCATTACTTGCCGTTTACAATTTGCAGATGATTTAATTATTTGATGTCATGGATGGTTCTCCGAGAGGTATGATTACGTTACGAGATTAAAGACTTGCTACTAGTAGTCAGTCTAAACTGAATAATAATGCCCTTTTGAATTATCTGGGACTGCGTGATAGGAAGCTACCTAAGGGATGCGTGCTTGCGATTGGTCAATAAAATTAAACAGCCCTAAGATGCGTCCGTTAAGATATTAATTAGGGTGACGGTCGAAGGTCTCCCGAGCATCTCTGAAATATTATATCCTGCAAGAAGCTGAAACCATAAGGCCCGATGATGGCTATGAAAATCTTTAATGTTTGCTGCTGCTGCTGCTGGAACCACCAGAGGTCAATCAGGATTTGTGCTTTTCTTTTGAAGCGTTTGGAGAAGAAAAGAATAGGGAGGACAATTACATTATTTAAAAAAAGGCAGTAGTTAGCTTTGGCACCAGTTGGGAGATCTGAGAAGAGCAAAACATTTAATTCACCCGAAATCATCAGAGCTCAAGTAACTCAGCTGCAGTAATCACTTCCTTCACGTCTTGTGGGGGTAGACTCTACTCCAATAGATATGCTGACTGCTATAAACTTGCGGCTTATCTGCTTAAATATATGATGCAACCAGCTTCTGAACTCTCATGTAATGAAAATTCTTTGATTCTTTGTCTGCCTAATCTCTTTCCTAGCAGCTTCCACTCAAAAAAAAAAAAAAAAAAGGCCATGAAGATTTCTAAAAAGAGGAATTCATTGCATTTAACAGTGTCAGTAGTGTTGATCCTTATATTTTGTTGCTTGTAAATGGATGAGAGAGTTCCTGATCCTTCCACACACAACATATGACCAACACAACCTGCATCCGATATGCTCCTAACTTTACCATTAGAACTGATAAGGCAAATAATTGATGCATCATATCATTTAATAAAACAGAAAATATCAAAGGGTCATATTGAAATGGAAAATACCAAACCAAAAATATTAAATTTAATAAAGTGTGTTTCACTTGACTCAATAACCTTAAATCAAGTTGCAAATGATCAAGCTTTCATCCGGTTCAACTTTAGCTTAATCAATGCTTAGTTTAAGCTTGAAGAAAAGATTGATTTAAAATCAAATTCAATTACACCCGATTAGAGATATTTAAATAATCAAGACCTTTGATCACAAATCATATATTCAAAAAAAGATATTTCCCTAAAACATAATATTTTAGTAAAGTAGTTAAATTGTTGAGTATATTTTAATGGTTGATCCCAAATATATACTCATATGACATGTAAAAGCATGATTGCAACAATTTTTTCTTGAATTTCAGTGGAAATTAACTTTGTGCCTGACAACCAGGCCCAAGTTTAGTTTTAATGATTCGGACTCTGGCACATTTAAGCTTATATTCAACCTAACCTAAAGTAAAGCTAAAGGTGCCCAAATCAATCAACAATCATATGAGATCATTTTCGTCATCCAAATCAATTCGAACTCGAGCACAGCCTCGGCCTCGGCCTCGAGCACGGCTTCGGCCTCGGTCTCAAGCCCGGCCTCAGCCCCGAGCCCGGCCTTGGCCTCGAATCCGACTTCAACTTTAACCTTGGCTTTGAGCATAGCCTCGGCTCCGGACCTGCTCTCGGCCTCTGGATTCGGCCTCGGAACCAGCCTCGAACTTCGTTCCCAACAACCTAACGGGTGCTCAGAGCTACCACGTGGCCTACTAACCCACTATTTCTAAGACCACGGCCAATTACCGTTATTTACAGCACACATCTAGCAGCAATGCGCCCACCTACCACTTACGACGCCATTTCTAACTGACGACGTGATTCAACGGTCATCCACCATGGGTAAAAGGGACCCCCGAATAGGTATAAAACCTTCACTCACAACGAGGAAGGGGGGATTCATCATCATCCAAAACCTCTACAGCTGTTCTCCAGATTATTAACTAGAGCGTCGGAGGATTCTCACCGGAACCATCGGACCGGGACTTTTGTTGCAGGTTTATGGTTGAAGGAGGCAGTCCTGTCATCTTTTTGAAGATCTACGAAGCTCTTTTCTTACCCGACACTCGCCGGAAGTGATTTGGCAGCAACAGATTGGCGCGCCAAGTAGGGGGTGGCTACAAACGTTCATTCAACATACCTGCAACCCCTGCAACGAAGAAAATGATGATTACACGCGCGTAGAAGGCCTCTACTAGTCAGGCTGGGGCGCACCTCCTGCAGGCTGAGCAGCCAGAGGCCAACCTCCCTGCTCCGCCTCCCATGCAGCCGTAGGTCTACCAAACTGACCGGCTCACCGCCCTTACCCAGCAGGTTCAAGATCTGATGGCGGTGGTACGGGGGCTGCAGGAACAGTGCTCCGCCACTATGCCATTGCCACCTCAGCTCCCTTCGCCCCACGCGAAGGGTCATGGAACTAGCCAGTCTCACAATGACAGGGCTCCTCCGGAGCCTTTCCATCGCACATCTCCGAAACCCCATCGCCGGGAGACCTCCAAACGGCCACGATCCCCTTTCCATCGCTTTGATCGCCTCCCCAAACGGCATGGTGGGAAGGAACCTGAGCAGGTGCATCCTCTCCACCGGTGACCCTCTCCCCGCTCGTCCTTTGAATCTTCGAGGGGAGATTTCGTCGACAAAAGAATTGCTCGTCGGGCCGAGCGATGGTTGGACGAGTATCATCAGCGGTTGAAGGAGCTCAGCCGTAGAATTACTAACCCTCATGGGGCGGACTATGACCACCGCCCCCCACTGTCTCGCCTTATTATGGAGGAACTGGTCCCATCCTGATTCCGTCTACCCCAGCTGGACCCATATGATGGCACCACAGACCTCCTGGATCACCTCCTGGATCACCTGGAGAGTTACAAAGTCCTCATGCAAGTCCAGAGGGCCATAGATTCTCTTCTCTGCGTCGTCTTCCCAGCAACACTCCGGAAAGCTGCGCGTTCGTGGTATTCTCGCCTGCCACTGCACAGTATCAACTCCTTCAAGCAGCTACAGTGATCCTTCCTGGCCCACTTCGATGCATGCCGAAAGATCCCCAGGGTGGCTAATAGCTTATTTGTCATCCAGCAGAAGAGCGGCGAAACCTTAAAGGACTTCGTAGCTCGATTCAAGGAAGCTACGCTCGAAGTCTATAATCTTAAGGATTCTGTGGCCATCCTGGCCCTGAAGCGGGGACTCCGTCTCTCCCGCTTCGCTTATTCCCTGGACAAGAAGCCTCCAGCTCTTATGCCAAATTGCTGAGTCGAGCGCAGAAGTATATCCGCATTGACGAAGCAGATTTTTCCAAAAGGAAGGTTGACAAGGGGTCCAATAAGAAGCCAGCACATCCGGAGCCTGCTGGAGCGCAGCCTAGGAAGTTCGAGCCTTCTCGTCGTCCAGACAACCGACCTCGGGCCCTGGCACCCAAGGAGCACTTCACTCCGCTTCTTGCCCTAATATCCCATATCCTGCTGGAGATCGAGGGCGAGCCATATCTGCGGCATCCGCCTCCCATGAGGCCGGGAGTCCCCTGCAACAAAGACCTCTACTGCCGCTATCATCGAGACTACGGCCACAACACGGAGGACTGCCGCCTGTTGAAGAAGGCCATTAAGGAACTCGTTCAACAGGGCCATTTGGGAAAGTTTGTCCGAAGAGAAAATCCCACTGCTCCAGGCCCGTCGGCACCTCCTACTGTCCAGATCGATGTGGATAACACTGCGATAGAGAAGACGATGGCCATGATCTCCTGAGGGGCAGGCAGCAACCCTAAAAGGCAGCGTGAGGATGGTGTAGACTCTATAATTCCCTTTTTTAGAAGGAACTTAGAAAGGGTGGACAACCCTAATGATGATAGCATCGTCGTGTCAATGATGGTAGCTAAACATCCTGTAAAGCAAATTCTCATTGATAGTGGAAGCTCAGTTGATATTCTTTCGTATGAGGCATTTGTTCGAATGAGTCTGTCTTTTAATCTCCTTCGCCCCGTGACCACTCTCTTGATGGTTTTCACAGAGGATTCTGTAAGGGTAGAGAGAGAAATCACCCTCCCGATTACGGCAAGGACGAAATCGCACCAGAGCATAGTCTTCATAAAATTCCTGGTTGTCCGAGTTCCCTTAGCCTACAATGCTATTCTTGAAAGACCCGACCTCAACCTCCTAGACGCCATTATTTCTACAAAGAGGCTACTGGTGCGGTTTCCTACCAACAAAGGAGTCGAGGAGATGCGTGGGAAACGAAATCTGGTATCCCTCTGTTATCACACTGCTCCTAGCCCTCATGAGGTGATCGCTTCGCCGACGTCCGAGCCGCTTGACCCCAGAGACTTCGAGAAGAGGGAAGAACCGACCGAAAGCTTGCTGGCCTTCCCGCTGGGAGAGGATCTAACAAGGACAATCCAAATTAGAATGCTTCTTCTTGCAGAAGCAAGAGATCGACTACTCGCTTTTTTGCGGACCAATGCGGACGTCTTCGCTTGGTCAGCCTCGGACATGCCGGGAGTGCCGCCTGAAGTTATCACCCATAGACTCAGCATTAACCCAAAGAGTTGATCGGTTTGGCAAAAAAAGAGGAGTTTCGCTCCCGAGAGGCAAAGGGTCATGGACGAAGAAGTCCGTAAACTGATCGTAGCGAGCCACATACGCGAAGCACATTACCCTGTCTGACTAGCTAATGTGGTCATGGTTCGTAAGGCCAATGAAAGCTGGAGGATGTGTGTTGATTTCACCGACCTCAATAAGGTGTGCCCTAAGGACAGCTTCCCACTGCCCCGGATCGATCAGTTGGTAGATGCTACGTCGGGCCATGAAATCCTTAGCTTCATGAATACCTTCTCAGGGTACAACCAGATAAGGATGAACCCGGCTGATGAGGAGGCCACTTCTTTTGTGATCGAAAAAGGCATATATTGCTACAAGGTCATGCCCTTCGGGTTGAAGAATGCAGGAGCCATGTACCAGAGGTTAATGAATAAGGTCTTCGAAGACCAAATTAGGTGCAACATGGGAGTGTACGTGGACGACATGTTAACAAAAAGCATCCATACCGACGACCACGTTGTTGACTTGTCAAAAACCTTCGACAACCTTCGCCAATACCAGATGAAATTAAACCTACGGAAGTGCAACTTCGGAGTCGCAGCGGGCAAATTTCTAGGCTTTATGGTGACACAGAGGGGAATCGAAGTTGACCCCGAGAAGATCAAGGTCATCATCGACATAAGACCGCCAAATAACAAGGAAGTGCAATGGCTCACAGAAAGGATAGCCGCCTTGAGCGGTTTTCTAGCAAGGTCAGCAGAAAGGTGTCTACCCTTCTTCAAAGCCTTGCGCAAAGTTGACAACTTCGACTGGACGACGGAGTGTCAAGAAGTGTTCGAAGGATTGAAGTTCTTGTTCACCCCACCTTTGCTATCTAAGCCAAGGGGAGGAGAAGAACTCTTCCTTTACCTCGCTGCATCCCCCGAAACGGTGAGTTCTGTGCTCATCCGTGTCGACGCCGACAAGATGCAGAGGCCAGTCTATTATACAAGCAAAGTGCTTCGCAATGCAGAGGTCAGGTATTCTAATCAAGGTTATCAATTTCGTTTCAGATTATGTTTCGGTTAAGCTTATGAAACGAAATATTTCGGTATCGGACCGTTTCGGTGCTTCGTTTCGAAATATATATATATATATATATATAATAAAAATTTATTCGTAATTCATATTCTTTATAAATAATAATAACAACATAAAAATAAAGAGTTTAAGTTTTTAAGAGTTTGAAATATATATATATATAATGAAAAATTTATTCATAATTCATATTCTTCATAAATAATAATAACAATATAAAAATAAAAAGTTTGAGTTTTTAAGAGATGCGACCGTGGGGATATGGTAACTAGAATTTTTTGTTATTATATATATATATATATAAAATGGGGATAGGGTAACTAGGATTTTTTTTTATATATATATATATATATATTAAATGGTTCTAAAAGGTTTAATAATTCATAAATTGGTCTTCAAAACATATTTTACCGAAACGGTTTAAAACATACCGAAACGGCCAAAATACGCCGAAACGGACCGAAAAATCTTTCGAAACAAAACGTAATACTTATCTTTTCGGATAAGCTATCGAAACGAAACGTCTCGGTCGAAACGGAACGAAATTGACAACTTTGATTCTAATACCGAAAAGATTATTTTGCACTAATCGTCTTTGCTCAGCGTCTCAAACCCTACTTTCAAGCACATCCAATTGTGGTGGTCATGGACCAGCCGCTCAGAGCAATTCTTTTTCGTCCTGACACCTCTAGCCGATTGACGAAATGGGCAGTCAAGCTGGAAGAATTCGACCTATCGTTTCGATCCAGGTCGGCCATAAAGTCCCAGATTTTGGCGGATTTCCTGATCGAATGCATCTGGGCAGAGCAGCTGGAGGAACCTCATGCAAACCCCTCGGACATTACAACCGAGGGAAGAGGGGAGGACTGGATCCTTCACGTAGATGGAGTGTCAAATTCTCAAGGCAGCGGGGCAGGCCTCATCCTAGCAAGTCCGGATGGCATAGTGATCGAATATACCCTCCGTTTCGTTTTCTCGGCCACAAACAACCAAGCTAAGTATGAAGCTTTGCTGTCAGGAATGAGGCTGGCATGGGAGCTCGAGGTAAAATGCCTCAGAGACTTCATCGACTCCCAACTTGTCTCTGGTCAGATTAAGGGAGAGTATGAGGCTCGAGATCTACAATATCTCGCTACTTGAGTATGGTGCAATCACAAGCATCTTCCTTTATTCATTTCAGCGTCAGCTACATTCCCCGGGGGAAGAATGCCAGAGCTGATGCTTTGTTCCGGCTAGCCACTTTGGCCGACGAGAACTTATGTGGAACATCTAGAAACCCCAAGTATCGACGTGATAGAAGTCCTTACCAATCAATCAAGATCCTTCCTGGATGAACGCTTATATCCAGTACCTCACCAACGGCACTCTCCCAGTCAACCCTGCTGAAGCTAAACTATTCAAATGATAAGCATCCAAGTTCCTTGTACTTGACGAACAACTGTATCGAAGGTCCTTCTCTCACCCTCTCCTCAAGTGTGTTAGTTCTACGGATGCTGACTACATCCTCCGTGAGATCCACGAGGGTATTTGCGGATATCACTTAGGGGGCAGAGCACTATCACACAAGGCCCTAGGCCAAGGCTATTACTAGCCTACCATGCGAGGAGATGCGGCTGAGTTGGCTCGTAAGTGCAATAGCTGCCAACAGCATGCTAACATCCAACGGCTGCCAACCGCCTAGTGGGGGATAGATAATTTGGGGGCATTCCCTCCAGCCTATGGTCAGAGGAAGTTTCTGCTCGTTGCTATAGACCATTTCACCAAGTGGGTAGAGACTGAAGCACTCGCCAAAATCACCGAAGCCAAGGTGAGGACTTTCTTTTGGAAGTCTGTTATTTATCGGTTCGGGCTACCCCACACCCTTGTTACCGATAATGGTCGACAATTCGACAATGCTCCCTTCCGAGAGTTTTGTGCTGAATTGGGCGTATGCCAGAAGTTCACTTCTGTCGGTCATCCTCAATCAAATGGAGCGGTCGAAGTGACAAATCGGACCATCCTTCAAAGGCTCAAGACATGCTTGGATGATTTTAAAGGAAGATGGGTGGAGCTCTCGAATGTGTTGTGGGCGTATCACACGACACCACGAATCCCCATGGAAGAAACTCCCTTCAGCATCGTGTTCGGATCGGAGGCTGTCATCTCGATAGAAATTGGCATTCCTAGTCCCCAGGTACAATCATACGATGAGGGGAACAAGCCAAGCCAGTTGCGAGCCAACCTTGACCTTGTTGAGGAGGCTTGTGATCAAGCACGACTCAAGATGGCTGCTTACCGCCAAAGAATTACAAAGTATTATAACACCTGAGTTCGCCCCAAAACATTCCTCCCTGGAGACCTGGTCCTCAGGCGAGCCGAAGTCTCCAAACCCACTGAAGGAGGCAATTTGGCACCCAATTGGGAAGGGCCTTATCGGGTCACCGACGCACTTCATCGCGAAGCATACCAGATCGAAGAACTGGACAGGAAGCCACTCCCTCGCACATGGAATGCGGACAATCTTTGTCGGTATTACCAGTAATGTGTACTGACACCATAGATTTGAGTATTCCTATCTATTTGAATAACATTTACCTCTTCTTACTAACACGAACATTCTTGAGCAATCTTGCTTATCTAGCTTAAGCCCGACTCCACGTCGGCACTCAAGCCCGCCTCCGCGTCGGCACTCAAGCGTGAGGCTAAATCAGTGCTAAATATTCAAGAAGTCACTTTCGCGTCGATGTCGATTTCAATCTCAAGTCATGGACTCCGGTCTTGACTTCTTTCATGTCTCACTCTCGGTCCTGATGTCAAGTCTCGACTTCAGTCTCAACTTCGACTCAAGTCTCAACTATAACCTAGCTCGTTTTGACCACTACGAAAGCGAAGTATTAATAAATAACAGTCAAATTTCAGAAGATATATTCATTGATCATGAAAGGTTTACAAAATTGCCGACTTCAGTCGGACTCCATTACAAGGAAGAATAAAAAACAAAAGGAAAAGGCGTTCAGGGCTCGGCCGATGCTAGGTTATTGTCGGAGGAAGGATGTTCTGCCGGTGTTTCCTTCGTTGCCTCATCCGGCTCCAAGTCGTCGAGACCTTGGAGATTGTAGACTTTTCCCACTTTAGCCTTGCAATCTTGGAAGCCCAAGTTGTAGGCATAGGCGGTGGCTCCGGCCAGCTCTTCGCCAAAGCTAGCAAACTGCCATAAGATCTCTACAGCCTCGGCAGCCCTTTTTTCTGTCACAGCCACCCTCTCTTTGGCAGCTTGTGCAGCCGTCGTCTTCTCGGCCACTTGCGCATCAGAGCGGCGGGCGCTCTCCTCGGCATTCTTTGCCGGCTCCTCGGCTGTGCTTATTTGAATGTTGGCGGAGTGCAGTCTGGTCTGGTACATTAGTAAATCCAACTCCACCTTTTTATTCATCTCCTCAGCGGCTCGTACCGCCTCCAAGGCCTTCTTGGCCCTTTCCGCCTGGTCCTGACTCTCGGCTCGGACCGCCTCCGAGGCCTTCTCGGCCCTCTCTGCCCGGGCTTGCTCCTCGGCCCTCCCAGCTAAGGCAGCTTCCAGGGCTTTCTCAGCTTCCACCGCTCGGGCCTGAGCTCGGCGGGCTTCTTCGTGTGAATGGCCGAGAGTGACCTCGGCCTGGGAAAGGACACTCTTCACGGCGGCCAAAGAATTTACCGTCTGCATAAGAGTCGTCGTGAGGAAGAGGCCACGAGGAAATTATTAAACAAAGAAACTTGAGGGAAATACTTACCCAAAGATGAGCTACAAAGACATCGCGGAAGAAGGATGAGGTCCCCTGGTTTTGGAGATCTCTTTGGAGTTTAGGCGTGTATACTCACGCCATCATCCACTCCGCCCAGCGGCCATTGCGCTCGAGGATGGACCTGAAGGAGGTTGCGGTGGCTTCGTCCTCAGCAGCTCTGGCGGGCGACGAAGTCGAAGGCGTCGCGACAGGGGCTGATGGTACCCCTTCTTCCATCGGCACTGCTGCCCTGGAAGGCTCTTCGGCCGTTGCCTCTTTCTGGTGGGGCAGCCTCTGGAGTCGATCCTGAGGCCGGTATAGTCGGCTCTACTTCAGGAATCACAAGCGGCGGCGATGGCAAAGTTTCAGCCCTCGGCTCCTCCGAGGGCGTGTCGATGGTAAGATCAATATGCGCCTCCTGGTTCGCTTGAGGCTTGCGGATGAATGAAGTTGGGGACCGAGACGGAGTCGGCGATGGTGACCAAGGTCCCTTCCTTGACCCTTCGATCTCTTCAGTTCTCTCCTTAGCCCCTTCGGCCTCGGTCTTCTATATAGCCTCCTTGGTTTTGGCCCTCTTCTCGGCGGAGGCTCCATCCGCCTTAGCCCTTCTTTCCTTGGCCGCAGCCTTTTTTACTGCTTGGGCCGGCGGTAGCATATCTACACGTTAGAAAGGAATTAAAAAAAAAAAAGAAGAGCAGAAGAAGATGAGGCGGATGAAAAGGAGAAAGGTCATGGCTGCTCACCACTACTGGGAATGAGGCCCGTGAGCCAAAGGTTCTCCTTGGCCAAGAGCTGGTTACACCGGGGAACGTTGGCAGTCAGTAACTGCCTGAATGCCTCTTGGTCCCTTGGAAGCACAAAAGAATCTTTGTTTGGGTTGGTGTTTGGTGTACCCCAAACTCCTCTCACCCTCTCAACATCAGCGAAGAAAAACCTATCTTTCCACCCCTTGACGAACGTAGGAAGATATAGTCTAAGGGCTCTGGTCGGTCTGGGAGCAAAGGACCACCACTCGAATTGTTTGCGAAGGGTGTAGAAGCTCCGAAAAAGGGAAATCATAGCTTCTATCCCCTGAAGGTGACACAGCACCAGAAAACCAACAATAGCCCGAATGGAATTCGGAACTAGTTGTGCCGGTGCCAAAGAATACCTATCTAACAGGTTAAGGATAAAGGGGTGAAGAGGTAGTCGAAGGCCAGCTTTGAAAAAGGCTCCGTATAAGGCAACTCTACCGGGATGGAAGGAAGTCACCCTATCTTCGAGAGCAGGGCAGAATAGGCGAATACTGGTGGGAAGGCTGTACTTAGCCCTAAGATTGACAATTTTTTGGGCGGTCATAGTGGAGGCAGTCCACTCAGGGGACTCCCTCACGGCGGAAAAAGATGGGCCAGCGACGGCCGAACGACGCCGAATAAGGGCTCGACCGGCGGCCAAGCAACTCCCGATCGGAGATCGTCCGACAGCTTATCGCTGTTCTAACGAAACCCTATCGATGGAAGATGAAGACCAGCTGGGTGCTGGGGAGGGGGAAGGTTGCGAGGGATCGGGAGAACAACCCCCAGAATCGGAAATGGAACAAGAAAGGGATGAAGCCATGAAAACAAGGATAAACTGGCCTGGAGGAAGAGTCGAAAAGCTGAGAACCGGGACGAAAAGCTCGGAAAGAACAGAACCAAAGAGACAGACGGATGCTTAGAGAGATTCAGACTGGGAAGAAAGAGGTAGGTGTGGTAAAAGTGAAAAGACGAAGGTCGGGGACGACTTTCCCTTTTAAAGCCTTACCGTTTCAAATCATTCCGCCTGGTTCAGAGTGGCCACGTGCCTGCCCGCCACTAAAGAAGACGTTTTGGCATTTTGGTAACCACCCAAGGCGTAGAACGCGAAGGGCGCGACCAATGATAAGACAACAGTGACCTCACCGCAATGATGATGCCCGCCTTTTCGCAGTTCCGTACTCGAGGAGGATCCCCCTCTATCCAATGGCAGGACAGCGGTGGTGTTGCAGTGTCCGATGCCTCAACATTAAAGAAGTATGGCCTTCGGGGACACGTACCCTCGTAGCAGTCGGTAGTATACGAAGATCAGCCACTAGTGATATTACGCTCCTTCTCGCTGGTGGTTGTGCGCCTACCCATCTCAGGGACGGAGGGCATCTGATGTGGCTGATCATGCTCCACGGGCAACGGATTAACAGACTGCACGATTTTCGAAGCCGAGCAATAATATGGCAGCTGGTCCTGGCCTCGGGGTCAATTTTGGCCTCAGCCTCGGCCTCGAGCACGGCCTCGGCCTCGGTCTTGAGCACAGCCTCGACCTCGAATCCGACTTCAACTTCAATCTTGGCTTCGAGCATAGCCTCGCCTCCGGACCTGTTCTCGGTCTCTGGGTTCGGCCTCGGAACCAGCCTCGAACTTTGTTTCCGGCAACCTAACATATGCTCAGAGCTGCCACGTGACCCACTAACCTACTATTTCTAAGACCATGGGCAGTTACCATTATTTACGGTACACGTCTAGCAGCAATGCGCCCATCTACCACTTACGGTGCTATTTCTGACGGACAATGTGATTCAACGGTCATCCACTACGGATAAGAGGGACCCTTGAACAGGTATAAAATCTTCACTCACAACGAGGAAGGGGATTCATCATCACCCAAAACCTCTATAGATGTTCTCCAGATTACTAACTAGAATGTCGGAGGATCTCCGTCGGAACCATTGGTCCGAGACTTTTGTTGCAGGTTTTTGGTTCAAGGAGGCGGTCTTATCATCTCTTTAAAGATCCACGAAGCTCTTTTCTTACCCGACGCTTGCGGGAAGTGATTTGGCAGCAACATATTTCAAGGGATGTCTTACCGGAGCTTGAAACTATGATCAATGGCTATGGAAATCTTTGTTAGATCTAGAAAGATCAAACATCCGACTGCTCCAATATCATCAGAGCTCCTAACTTGGTTGCAGCAATCGGTTCGGTTCTTTCATGTAAACTCTGCTCTAATAGATATGTTGATTGTCATGAACTTGTGGCTCGTTTGATTAGACATGATCCAGCCAACTTCTAACCCCATGTGCTTTTGAATTTTCATATAATGTGAGTGTATTTTTATTCTTTGCATTTGTAATAAAATGGTGCAAGGAAACCTCATCTCCTTCCTAGTTTTTAATAATAAGAAGAAGAAGAAGAAAAAGCATCTCCAAATTATTTAAACAATATTTATTGCATTTAACAGTATCGCTATTTTGTTGCTGATGAGAAATTTCCTGGTCCTCCCATTCGCATCATGACCAATACAAACTGCAGCATCTCAATAATGTGCGGCAGTGATGCAGCCATTACGCTACTAATTCTACTGTTAGAACTAAGAAAGCAAATAATTGACCCATCATAACCTTAACACTTATACCCTCATCATGTAATTTGTTAGATTCTAAAAATCCAATAAAAGGAGATGTAGTCAACATTATAGGTGATTTAAATTAGTCCCTGCTATTCAAGAAAATTAAATCAACTTGATTTAATAGTATTTCTCTTGGAAAGAAGGAAATATTAATTATATGTAAAAATACTATAAAATAGTGAGAGGTAGCATGAAAAAAAAAAGGGGCGGGGCGGGGCGGGAGGTGTAGTAAGTGGCAGAGTACCTTGAGACTCCTTGCTGCACAAAAGGCTTCCGCTGCTCCAACAACCTGAGCTGAGAATCGGTCCATCAATGTTTACCGTATATAAAGACTGTCCAGAAGCCCGCGCTCCACAATGAATCAGCATGACCACAAGATAGCACCCCCATGAAACATATAGCCAAGGTCCTTGTGCAGCTTCGCACACAAACATCCTACAAATTGCACTATTTATCCAAGTCAGCGCAATGGCATAACATGATGCCAAAAATCACAATGCCTTACCATGCCCATAGTATCATGCATGCAGTAACACCATTTTTTCATCAAAGAAAAAATACTGGTTTTTCTTAGGGAGCCATCCTTCTCTATTCAGAAGGTGCGCCTCTCATTCAATCTAACTGTAATCCACTAGTAATTTTTCACTTCAGTTCACATATTACACTTGCTTTGTGCCCTCCAAGCTCAAAAAGGTATTTTGCAGTACGACATGGAAATTTTCATGGCCAAGCATCTCATAGTAGCATCTATGACATGTTTTTTTTTGGGTAGAGCATAAGAGCATTCTTTAGACTTGAATGCATGAAGCAGGCATGTGAGAGCAACGCAGACAATTGATAGGCTTGTAAATTTTTGGCCTCGATTTATGTAATCTTTTTCCTTCCTCCAGTTCTTCCCTCATCAGAGATACCGAACGCGAAAAAGTAAAAAAGCCGTCCCTTGAAGAAATAGGCCGATTGCAGCTCAGATTGTTCTTATAGCACTGATGCATCTTTCGTCAATAAGTTGGTTCAATTTTCCAGCAAAAGAATCCCCCGTTTCACTTGTTGCCGCTCCAACACGCAAGGCGGTGGCCACAAGGACATAATTCTCACCATTGCCAACATCTAATTCGAACAATTCAGAGAAAACCTCGCGAAAAGCATCGATCAACCCTTTGTAGAAGGATCCATCCGGAGGAATGACATTTACCACCACAATTCCATGGTCACCGAGAGCCGACCTCACAGCCAAAAGAGTATCCTTCTGAACAAACTCCAATGGCGGTGCACTGATCCCACTCATAGCATCTCCAGAGTCCAAATCCACCATAATGGCATCGAAACCAGAAGAAAGAACTCCCAGCTTCTCTATCCCATGTTCCAGATCACGACTCCCTTCTCGGCCAAACCTCTCGATCAGTCGAATCCCATCGCCAACACAAACCTTGAGGAACTCATCCTCGACCAATCCAAAATGCCGCCTTGCAACATTAAGAACCACATCATCAGCCTCCACTCCCAATACATCAAAACCCAATTTTGATCTAAGGCACATCAACAGAGCCCCGCCACCGACCCCCACACAGAGAGCCCGGGGCATCACACCCGACCGGACCCGCTCCCCGATCCAAGGGGCGATCAGGGAGAGGCCAGCGACCATGGGCCCGAGGTAGGGCTGCACCAAGGAGCCCGTCTCGGGCCGAAAGATTCCCGCTTCCGACGAATCAGGAAGGAGCCGTACCTGGGTCTGCACCAGATTCGGCATTCGCCGAAACCGCAGCCGTCGCCGACGCTCCGGTGGCGCCGGGGACCGTCGATCTCCACGTCCTCCACCAGTATGTCCCCGACGGCGGGGCCCGCCAGCACCTCCACAAGAACGACGGAGAGCACTTCATCGTCGAAGGAGAGGAAGGGGATCTCCGGGATGCCATTCACGAAGGCAGCCATGGGGGCGAGGGCGAGGAGAAGGGGGAGGAGGGTCTGCTGGAAATGGAGGAGCGAGTCCGTGTCGGGATTCGGTCCGGAGCGGGAGTAGGGCTTGGGGAAGGGGAGGGTGGGTCGCCGACGAGGACGAGGCGGGAGAGAGGGGAGGACGAGAGGAGGAGCTGGAGGTGGCCGGCGGGGGTTGAGAAGATCCAGTCGTGCTCGCGGCCGAGGGGGACGAGCATGGCGGCAGTGGCGGGAGGTGGAGAAGGCGGCGGGGGAAGAGGGGAGTCGAGGACGGCGACGTGGATGGGATCGGCGTAGGGGCCGGGACGGGGGTTAGGGAAAGAGAAGGAGAGGAAGCGCGAGGGGGCGAGATGCTCCAAGGCACCCGGCTCGATTCCGGAAGCCATCGTGCCAATTCTTCGGTTCGGCCCGCTTCGCTGTCCAACTTAAACGGCGATTTTCTTCGTTTTAAATATGGAAACGACTTTGTACACGCATCAAACGCCGTTATTGGCCGCGTATCCGTATGGATGCATGATATGATCTAATGGGTCATGACGTGCTTCTTATGATCGGCATAAAAGGCGTAGTCAATGAGCACATTCAATGCATGCTTCAAAGGCAGTGCAGAAAAAAAAAAAAAAATTCTTTAAATAAATAACACCTCAAACTTTTTAGGCTACAATATATGCAGCATCATAGGGCTAAGGATTTGAAAGGACTATAGGAATGGACAATAATTTTTTATATTTTCAATCTGATAAAATTTATTTTAAAAAAATTAACCCTTATAAATAAAGATAGGATGAAAATAGAAATTTACTCTCGACTCCTTCTCCTAGATCCCCAATTATAACATCTTCGTATATTTTATATTCAATATTTTAATATTATAAATATAGCTTTATATATAATTTTAAAATATTCTAAACTCATTTGTGCTTAAATTTTACATTTATTAGGGCACATAGTTGAATCTCTTTATTTTCATGTATATTATATTTTTTGAGATTATGTTTTCACATCGTTCTAATGAGTTTGCTTATTAATTATGTAATTATGATAATTTATTTGAATCTATTCTATTTTTATATAAAATTTAATAATTTTATTTTTTAAAATTTTAATTTTAGAAAAAAATTGAAACATAGTAAATAATAATTAAATTAAAAATAAATATTTTAATGTTAGAAATAGGGTCAGTGAAGATGATATGCTTGATGGGATACAAATCCTTATGAGAATGAAAATAAAGATCTTATTAAAATTTAGATAAAGAAGGATTAGAATTTTTATAAAAATAAAATAGAGTTATGGGGATGAAGATGGAGCCTAAAATAATAGCAAAAATGAAGATGAAAGTGACTCTCGACACCTGTTCCATTCGATCCTCCTGCCCCCATTATTGCCATACCTGGCAGCAGCACAGGTATCCCCAAACCTATCTGAGCCTAGCTAAATAGCCTCAACATTTTATTTATTTATTTATTATATATTTTTTCAGCTGGTCATGTCATATATATATATATATATATATATATCAATCTTGCAAATTAATGATTAGAAACATAAATGAATCTGTTGCCGTCAGGATTCGTTCTCCGACTCGGACGCGATCGATCTCGGAGGGCGGACCTGCATATAAGTCCTCGCGCGAGAGGCGTTGGGGGTAGCCTTCCACGGAAGACCCTCCGACGCTCAAGTCAGTAGGTAAAAATCGACGATCAATCAGAAAGTGGGAAGGTGGATCTCTCCGGGGAGTCTCTCCGGGAACGGCCAATCGGAAGCTCTAGAGGGCGAGAGCACCGACGAGCTGCTGGCGAGAGCGGGAGAGTGAGAGTGGGGGTGTGAGCGCGCATACCTGAGGGAATCTGGGAGTGTCCTATTTATAGACTGTCACCTGGATCTTGAACGCCTTCTGGAAGGTTCAGAGGTTGTTAAGATATGGGGGTGGATCGAATCGGGCCGTTGTGGGGCATTGGGATCCATATCTTGTCTGTTAGGGGATCGACGGCCAGGAGAGCTCCTTGACGGCTTGAGATCTGATAGGTGTGTAGGCCTCGGGTAGCTGTGATAGGTTCTAGGCCACTTCTCGACATGATTCCTTGTCTAGGATGTTGTTATGGTAAGCCTGGGCTCTCCCGCGTCAGGTTCCGCAGAGGTAGGTATCGGATCGTGGATCGCTTGATGAAGCTGGGCCATGGAGGCTCGGGGGAAATGAGCTGTAGGAAGCTCGAGGGAGCCGAGCTATGGGAGCTCGGGAAAGCCGAGCTACGGAAGCCTGGGGAGGCCGAGCTACGGAAGTCCGGGGAGGCCGAGCTACGGAAGCCCGGGAAGGCCGAGCTACGGAAGCCCGGGGAGGCCGAGCTACGAAAGCCCAGGAAGGCCGAGCTATGGAAGCTGGGAAGGACGAGCTACGGAAGCCCGGGAAGGCCGAGCTATGGAAGCCCGGGAAGGCCGAGCTATGGAAGGGAGGAGGTCGGTCTTAGCCTCCTCGCACGGATATTGATGCAATGACGATTTTACCCCCCAACACATGCCCTCCACTCCCTAGTTCGAAGCGTAGGTTCGGGCATAGGGAGTATAAGTCCAGGTGGCACGCTCCGGATGGGGCGGTTTGGTTTAGATAGCCCGTGCAATGATGTCGTAATTAATGCGACAGGGTCATCATGCCTTCGGGGTAAGGCTCCTCCAAGAGTGACGGTTGGGAATACGCCACGTCGCGAATCCCGATCAATCCGGTGTTTGTCGAGGCGGTTCCGGACGCCTCGGGCGAGACGCCCCGTCTTCTCAAGGCGGCTTCCTTAGTGGGGAAGCAAAGTGATAGCCGCACTATATATATGCATGTTCGCAGTATCCTCTCGTTTTGTTTCTTGAAGAGTCTCGCCCTTCGCCCTTCGAAACACTCGCCGTTTCGCCTGGTGCTTTTCTCAGTTAAGATGACGATGAGCCCCGATGATGTGGTTTCGGAGATCGTCGCTGAGGATTTGGGAAGGATTCATCAGAGGTATGGCATACCCTCAGATGTCGTTCTGCGGGTACCGGAGCCTAGAGATAGGGTCTTGCGAGATCTGGAGTCTGGGGTCTTCGTTTATAAAGACAGCTTGAAAGCAGGCTTCCGTTTTCCTCTCCATCCCTTGGTGAAGAAATCATGACTCATTATAACATATGCCCGGCGATGGTGGCCCCAAACAGTTGGCGGAGCATCATCGGATTTATCTCAATGTGCCACCAAATTCAGATTGTCACTACTCTTCCCCTTTTCCGTGCCTGCTACCATCTGATACCCGAGAGGAAATCAGAGTGGTCCTACATCGGACCCCGGAGGTCCTTCAACGTGATTGTGGATAAGTCGTCCTCTATAAAGGGATGGAAGGGCCGGTTCGTTATTGTAGAGGGGAACATCGGTTCCGACTTCCCTCGGAAATGGGGGAACTTTGTTAGGGATGCGGAAACACATCCAATTTTGTCAGAGCAGGAGGAGAGGGATTTGGATGTCCTTCGCAATGGCCAAGTGTTCTCGGCCAACGACCTGTTATCGGAGGGGGCCTCTTCGCAGCCGGCTTAGCCCCCTGGACCGCAAGGTGAGTCCTCCCTTTTACCTTTTCCGCTGCGTGTTTTCTCGCCGAACGTGTTTGGATCTAATCGTATATGTTCCGTTTTTACAGCCAAGAGGTCGGCATTGTTGAGCCTCGCCAAGAGGAAGAGAGGAAAGTGCCCAGGGGAGAGCAGTGGCGCGGATAGTGGTAGGCCCGAGAAAAGGGCTCATACCTCTACAAGAAGTCCACCGGATGCCGGAGCGGTCGCGACAGGAGCACCGGGGGTGAAGGAGGATCTAGGGAGGACAGCCGCGATCCCTTGTCCTCCCGTAGTGGAAATAACGGACAGTTCAGATGAGACTCGTTGGCTCGTCCGGCAGCGTCCCCTGTGAAAGAGGAGCCGGCGATAGATTCGGCGGAAGCGGTTGTTTCTGGGGGGCCTTCCACCCGCGGGACTATTAGCGACTCCAGTGAGGGAGCCAGAGAGAGAGGCCACTGGTGGAGAGGTTCGGGAGGAGTCCGAGAGTAGTGATGTCGGACCGCCCGTAGCAGGTCAAGAAACAGGCCAGACTGAGGCCTCGGGGGAGCCTGTGGAGGAGACGCAGGTGGTGGTGACCAGAAAGATGGGTCGGAAGGGGCGCAGCAAGGTGGGAGTCCCGCAATGGGGGCTCCTTCGAAAAGGATTTTGGGGAGGCTGGCGCTTGGGCTGGCCAAATTATCTGAAGAAGTCCAAGCTAGGGCCCTGATAGAAGAGGCTGGGAGGTTGAAGGCCTCTCAGACGGAGGTCGCCCAGGTTGGTCCCTCAGGCGGGGATGGCCAACCCAGTAGCTCGACGCTAGTGTTGAGGAGGCATTTTCTGCCATGATGAGGTCGGCCTTGTACCCGGGTGCGGATCCTTCGGCGGACAGATTCGCGGATTTGGAGCTGGTTGATGCCGCATTTGGGCAGCAGGAGTGGCTGAAAGTATCCACCTTCTCCCTGATATTGACAATCCGACCCTCATGAAGATGACGCGGGCCTATGCCTCTCGGGTGAGTTACCACTCTTGGGTGGCGGGTGCTTTTTGATTGACTTAATCGCGAACTTTTACTCATCTTCTGTCCTGCATAGTGCCCTGCTTTCTCGGGCGATGTGCTGGCGTCTGAGTTTGGCGACGGGGGCCAGCGTTCAAGCCAGGAGAAACAACGCCGAACTTCAATCGCGCATAAAGGTATCCGAGAAGTTCGAGGAGCTTCTAACCATTAGCAACAGAAGTTTGGAGGGGATGAAGGCAGCATATCAGGCCGCTCTGGCCGAAGCGTCCAAGCGAAAAGGCAAAGCGGAGGAGTTGCAGGGACTCCTGGCGAAGAATGACGATGCATGCTTGGAGCTGGCCAGAGTTGAGTCGAAACATTCCGAGGAGGTGAAGGCGATACGGCGAGAACATAGTGAGAGTTTGGGTCGGCTGGGGAGGGAAGCTGCCGACGAGAGAAAGCGCCTGACTAGAATGCTCGACGAAATGGAGGAGAGACTGAAGCGGCGCGATGGCGAAATTGCCGACTTGAGGGAGGGCGCTAAATGGCACCAAGGGATGATAGCTCGGGTGAGCAACAAGCTATCCCAAGCCCGGGAGGAGGCTGAAGCCAAACAGTTAAGGATTAATACTCTGCAGGAGAGGGTTGAGTTGGTCGGGGCTGATAGAACAAGGGCCAGGGGTGAGGCCGAGGAGCTGACCAAAAGGTTGGCCAGACGAGAGGAGGAGGTACGATCTCATTCCCTCCTTTTTAGCTTCTTCTGTTGGTCTCTTGTGATGCCGACTAATTTTGGTTTTGTAGATGGCGAAGTTAAGGTTGGAGAATCGGGCTCTCCAAGGCGAGCTCGTGTCCAGCCGCAATAAGAGCTCAGAACTCGAGACGCGGGCCGGCGAGTTCGAGGAGCAAAACGTTATTTTGCGGGCTCAAGTTGTGGAGGCTGAGAAGCAGGTTGCTGAGGCTAAGGTGCAGCTCGCCATACTCAAGGGGGAACAGGACGCGATCGGCATCGACGCCTTCCAACTTGGAATGGAAGAGTGCAAAGATAAGATATCCATTGAGCACCCGGAATGGGATCTCTCTTTTCTGGATACTGAAGCTCCCGATGACGGTGAGTCCGAAGGAGAAGAGGAGGATGAATACGTCGACATCTCTGATACCGATCCTGGTGCTGCCTCGGGTCCCAGCGAAGCCGCAGCTTCTGAAGGACGATCGCAAACTGCCGCTGAAGGGGCAAAGGCATTAGAGAAAGGCGAATCTAGTCACACCTCTGCGGATGTAACCAGGGTTCCTCCAAAACTGATGTGGTTCCCGGCTTTTAGGAGCCACCCCTGTATTTTGCTTTTTGAAAGTCTGACCGTGTCTTTTAATGAATGAACCCTCTATTTCCATTTAAGTGTTTTTCCTTGACGGCCCTGTTGCCGCCCAGTCTTGCCTCAATAGCGAGCGACTTATGGCTCGTTGATGCTCTTCGGTCATCTTTATTCCGGGATTGAGGAAATGCATTGGTTTGGCCCCAGGCGGGGCGATAGCCTTGACTGACGAACCAATAGACGATCTAGTTCGGTTTGTGTCTTAATTAAAACTCGAGAAATGAAGCCAGCCGGTTAAGACCGATGGGCAGGGTAGGTTGGCTTGGGCCGACAGACGGAATAGATCGGCTAGGGCTGACGAGCAAAGTAGGTCGGCTAGGGCCGACGAGCATAGTAGGCCGGCTAGGGCCGATAGGCAAAGTCGGTCGGCTATGGCCGACAAGCAAAGTGGGTCGGCTAGGGCCGATGAGCAAAGTAGGTCGGCTAGGGCCGACAGGCAAAGTAGGTCGGCTAGGGCCGACAAGCAAAGTGGGTCGGCTAGGGCCGACGAGCAAAGTAGGTCGGCTAGGGCCGACAAGCAAAGTGGGTCGGCTAGGGCCGACAAGCAAAGTAGGTCAGCTAGGGCCGACAGATGAGGGTGGTTGCCGAAGTATTTTTCGCTTCCTTTGGTCATTTCATTTTTTGTTGAATGAAAGAATAGTTTGTGTAGCCTTCGCGCTCGTTTTGTTTTGAGATACCCGATTTTGTCGCACAAGTTCTTCAAGCGATTGACTTCATTGGGAAGTAGTCGACGAACAGTCGGTTTTCGTGCTTTTTGTTATCCTGCCAGCGCCCTGCCGTTCTGCAGGTAAACCGGTTTTTATTTCACCAAAATTGATGATACGGCGCTGTGGGGAACATAAAGCTGTTCTGGAGCTTTCCGGAAGGTGTTCTTTTCCGATGTAGGTCGTTTTGACGTACGGCGCACGCAGCCATTCACCATTGGAGGATATCGCTTTCGTAGGACGATCTCCTGATCCTGCCAGTCTTCGTAATGTCAGCGGACGATTCTCTGCGTTTAATGATCACAATCCGGGATCGGGAGGAAATCTTCGCATGCGTCTTGGTTTAGGTGATGGGCTCGGCGCGCAACGGGACGTTGCGTCCATCCTGAGGGGCCACGTGGATCCATGGGCCAGGTGTTTGAATCTCGGGGCTTCCAGCTTGGGTAGCTTTTTCTGGTTCATCTCTGCCTATAAAAAGGAAAAGGGGGGTTGTGTTAAGTCATCCCCAAAGTTTCTTTCCCACTAGAGTTTCCACCATGCTCGTTTCTCTGCTGTTGCGAGTGGGAGGACCGAGCTTTCCTCTCATGAGCTCCTCACCATCGGATAGTTGGGGCGATGAGGGAGCTACCAAAGAATGGCTCGCCCTTAGGGGATGAGTCCCGGAGATCATATGGAGAGCGCACAGGGAAGGCGCAGAGATCACACGAAGAGCGCACACATGCTCTTCCAGTGTGACCTTTGTGGTTCTCCTTCGGGGATGCATGGTAGGAAGTGCACGCGGACTCCCCATGACTCGCTTGACTTCTCCTCCTCCCTCGATTTGGATTCCTGGGCTCGCCCGCCTGGGGAATCTTTTGCCACATGGGGAGGGGGTGAAAGTGTGCCGCCCGCCGACACCTTGTCCTTGAGCCTTGGCAAGGCATGGCGGTACACACTCGGTTTGGGAGAGCGTTCCGACGCCAGGGTCTGCTGGCTTCCTACCTGCTCGCCGGGGGGTCCCTCGGTTGGGTGGTCTAGGATGGCCACCCTGATATCTCGGTTGGGTCACCGAGATATCATTATTGACTGAAGCTGGCCGCAACTATTGGTCCATGTCGCCCGGCCATTATCGGCTCGAGCTGATTGGATGCGGCTTATCTGGTTCAGCAGTCGAATGCCGGAGCATCACAGTTGCCCAGGTCTGCTTTGGAGCAGTTGCCCGAGTTTTGTACTTGTCTTTATTTTATGCATTTCAATGCTCTTGTAACGCCTCTAAGGCATTTGTAATTGATCTTGATTGGCAATGAAATAAAGAGAGTTTTGTTTTGTTTCTCAACCTCTATCTCTTCTGTGCCAAGTTTATTGTTGTTTTTGGTCATGGGGTATGAAGGCGTTCCGCTCGTTCTTAGGCGAGGATCCCGCGCTATCCGAACTAGTCGAGGTTCGCAAGCGGCGGTCTGGGGATTGTTCGGCAGAACACGCTCCTTACTTCGGTCCGAAGCTCGGTATTTTGTGTTTCGTCCTTATCGGAGCTCGAATGTTCACGGGTCGGCCTTGCCGAAGTTCAGAGAATTTGTACTTGGCCCCGCCAAGGTTCGGGGCATTTGTGGCTCGGCCCTGCCTAGGTATGGAGACGTTTGTCGCTCGGCCCAGCCGAGGTTCGGAGAATTTTTACTTGGCCCTGCCAAAGTTCGGAGAATTCGTTGCTCGGCCCTAGCCAAGGTTCGGAGAATTTTTACTTGGCCCTGCCAAGGTTCGGAGAATTTGTTGCTCGGCCCAGCCGAGGTTCAAAGGATTTTTACTTGGCCCTGCCAAGGTTCGGAGAATTTGTTGCTCGGCCCAGCCGAGGTTCGGAGATTCGGGGCTCGAAGAAATGACTTAGTTGCCACTATGAGCCATAGTGTTGGGCCCCTGCGGCGCTTGGTGAGGAGCACCAGGGCGAATGAGTGGTGCATGGTCACGCTCTTCACTTATGACGTTATCCCTCCCAAGGGGATGAGTCACTGCCAGGCGCCGAATTTCTTCCCTTTCTGCGCTTTCCAAAAAGGGGCTAGCTTTAAAAGAGCTTGGGGAAGCGTTGGGAGCATTTATTACGGGGGGCCGGTAGATCGGAAAATACTCCGTTCAGGGGGGTTCCCGAACAGTCCGTCTGCATTTACCGATCTCACTCGGGATGGGGTGCGGTACTTCGGATTCCGCAGGCACTAAAGTGACGATACGTGGCGAGTTCTCGCAGGTCGGTAGCTACGGTGCGACCGATTGAGATACCCACCTGGCAAGTATAAATATAACCGAGGGGTGTTGGTCTTAGCCATCCCTCGGTTTAGGTCTTGAAATAGCATTAGACCATGGCTTCTCAAGGGCGATCCTCCGAAGAGTTACGTGCATCACTCGATGGTCTGTTACACCCGCAAAGGGCCGTCCCACATTTACTGTTGATGGGTCGGGTCTGGCATCGACCCTTGCGAGCCAACAGCGGCTCGTGAGGGTCGTCGAGGAGTACGTGGATGTATCCACGAAGGAGGCGGAGGCCCTGCGCCGGGTGGCAGACCGGCAGAGGGAGGAGATCGCGTCGCTTCGCCAGTAGGTTGCCGACCTCACTGAGCGCCTGGAGGATCTGCTGGCGTCTGGGAGCGACTCCGAACCCTAGTTTAGGGCCTCTTTTACTTTTCTTTCGCTTTTTGTTTTTGTTTTCCTGTTTATTTTTGTACTCCCTTTCCTTAATCAATGAAAAGGCCTTGTTTGGATAACCTTCTTATCTCAAGAGTTTTTAGCTTTAAAAATGCCATTCGTATAATAGTTGGGGAGTTGGTGTGGTTCCACTGGTTCACGCGCCGAGTCATGGCTCGGTTTGGGATAGGCGCTTTGTTCGACAAGTTATAGGGGTGTTGCCAAAAAGCTTTAGTAGTGAAGAGGGGGAACTCCCCGGCTTTTGCTCGGGGTCCGTGGCCGGTTATGTGGGGCTTTATTGAACCCTTTAGGGGTTTGCCGGAGGCACATTCTTTGTGCGCGCTGATAGTTTTTCGCGTAGCGTGCCCTTTTTCAGATCGACCGAGGTTCTGGGGACTACTTAGGAGTCCTTCGGCTTTATCCGGGGGCCGCACACTTCGGCTTTCCGCAGGGATTTTAGCCCGAAGAATTTTCGCTTAGCCCTGCCAAGGTTCGGAGAACTTGTTGCTCGGCCCAGCCGAGGTTCGGAGAATTTTTACTTGGCCCTGACAAGGTTCGGAGAATTTGTTGCTCGGCCCAGCCGAGGTTCGAAGAATTTTTACTTGGCCCTGCCAAGGTTCGGAGAATTTGTTGCTCGGCCCAGCCGAGGTTCGGAGAATTTTTACTTGGCCCCGCCAAGGTTCGGAGAATTTGTTGCTCGGCCCAGCCGAGGTTAGGAGAATTTTTACTTGGCCCTGCCAAGGTTCGGAGAATTTGTTGCTCGGCCCAGCCGAGGTTCGGAGATTTCCTGTTCAGACAGGTAGCTTGGTTGTACCGATGATTGGTAAGCAGCATCTGTTTCTTTTTGCAATCTTTGGCAATGCAGTGCATAATGATTCACTTTGCAAATTGCGAAAAAATGTGTAGATGGGAATGTATAATGAGGCATATGAAAATGAATTCAGAGAGGACATACCCTATTGATAATATTTACGGAGATTGTCCGAGTTCCACGTCCGGGGAATGGATTTCCCATCCAAATCTTGTAGCTTGTAGGTTCCCGGTCCAATGATCTCCGCTACTTGGTATGGGCCTTCCCAGTTTGGCGCCAGCTTTCCTTGTTCCAGCGGTTTGGAAACAGAGGCCTTTCGGAGGACAAGATCGCCATGCAGGAAGGCTTTCCTTTTGACTATGGAGGCATGATAACGGGCCACCCTTTATTGATAAGCAGCCACTCTGATCCGGGCCTTCTCTCTAATCTCCTCTACCAGGTCGAGGTTGGTGCGGAGCTGTTCGTTGCTAGCTTCCTCTGAGTAGCTTTCCACCCGCAATGATGGGAGGCCTATTTCCACAGGGATAACGGCCTCTGTACCGAAAGCCATCCGGAATGGGGTTTCACCTGTCGGGATTCTCGGGGTGGTGCGGTAGGCCCATAAGACATGATGCAGCTCCTCCGCCCATCTGCCTTGGGCTCTGAAAGGCGAGCTTTGATTCCCTGAAGGAGGGTCCTGTTGGTCACTTCGGCCGCTCCGTTGGCTTGTGGGTGCCTGACTGAAGTGAGGTGGTGACGAATTCCATGCTCCTCACAGAACTGGCAAAATTTAGAGTTGTCAAACTGCTTACCGTTATCGGTAATTATGGTATGCGGGAGACCGAATCGGCAGATGATGGACCTCTACATAAAATCTCTGGCCCGTGCCTCGGTTATTTGTGCAACTGCTTCCGCTTCGACCCATTTGGTGAAGTAGTCGATGGCGACAAACAGAAATTTCCGCTGCCCCATGGCAAGCGGGAATGGGCCGAGGATGTCCATCCCCCATTTGGCGAAGGGCCAAGCGGAGGATATGGAAACTAGTTCGGCGGAAGGGAGCCTTTGGATGCCTGAGTGCCTCTGGCAAGGGTCGCAAGCTCGGACTAGATCGTCTGCATCTTTTTGCATGGTCGGCCAGTAGTAGCCTTATCGCAGCACCTTGTGGCATAGGGACCAGCTTCCCAGATGGTTTCCACAAATCCCTTCATGTACCTCGTGCAGAGCATAATCTGCTTTGGACGGGCGAAGGCATCTGAGCAACGGCATGGAAAAGGACCGTTTGTAAAGCTGGTTGTCAATCAACACGTAGTGGGTGGCCTGTAGCTTCAGCTTTCTAGCCTCTCTTCAGTCGGACGGAAGCGACCCTTCTTTGAGATATTTGAGGATAGGGTCAAACCATGATGGTTCGGCCTCAACTTGCATTATTCGGTCGGCTTCTGCAATGCTGGGCTTTTTCAGAGTCTCCAGGTGGAACTTTTGCTCGGCATCCATTGACTCCGCAGTCGCCAATCGGGAGAGTAGGTCGGCGCGGGCATTCTCGGATCTGGGAATCTGAATGATTTCAAATTCGGCAAAATGGAGAAGCAAGCTCCGCACCTCCTGAAGGTATCGAACCATGTTCGGCTCCCGGGCTTCAAACTCTCCTCGTACATGACCGGCTACCAGCTGAGAGTCGGTGAAGGCATTGAGCTTCTCCGCCTTAAGATTGTGGGCAATTCGGAGGCCGGCTAACAGGGCTTCGTACTCGGCTTCGTTGTTGGAGGCCGGGAAGGAGAATCGAACGCCATATTCGAAGGTTATCCCCTCCGAACTGGTAAGAACCAGACCCGCACCGGAGTGATGGGCATTAGATGACCCGTCGACATGAAGGAGCCACCGAGCTCCAGATTTTGGCTCTTTGAGGGAGTCTGGGGTAGAACCGTCCTCCGGGATGGTACACTCGAGGAGGAAGTCGGCTAGCACCTGAGCTTTGATGGCTGGGCGAGGCTGAAAATGTATGTCATACTAACTTAGCTCGACGGCCCACTTGGTCATTCTCCCCGACGTCTCGGGATGGACTACCGCCCTGATGGGTTGGTCGGTCAGGACCATCACGGAATGTGCTTGGAAGTATGGCCGCAGCTTCCGAACTGAGGTGATTAAGGCCAACACCATCTTTTCAATTCTGCTGTACCTTGTCTTTGCATCGCGGAGTAGCCTACTGACATAGTAGATCGGCTTCTGGATTTGCCTTCTTCCTTGACCAGCACCGAACAAACTGCACCCTCCGAAACAGCTGAGGAGTGGGGCGAGCCGAGGTACTTCTTGAGATCTTGAAATGACCTTTGGCATTCAGGAGTCCACTGGAAGTTTTTAGCCGACCGGAAGGTTTTGAAGAAGGGGAGGCATCTCTCGGCCGACCGCGCCACAAAGCGGTTAAGGGCCGCTATCCTCCCGGTTAGGCGCTGGACCTCTTTAACAGATGCCGGGGGCGCCATTTGTTGGAGAGCTTGAATCTTCTGGGGGTTAGCTTCGATACCTCGTTGGGAGACCATGAAGCCGAGAAACTTCCCGGAGTTAACACCGAAGGCGCATTTGGTCGGGTTGAGTCGCATCCCATATTTGCGCAGCGTTGCAAAGCTCTCTGAGAGGTCCTCGACATGCCGTGATGCCTCCTTGCTTTTGACCAGCATGTCGTCCACGTACACCTCCATATTCCGGCTGATTTGCTCCTTGAATACTTTGTTAACCAGCCTCTGGTAGGTTGCACCTGCATTTTTAAGACCAAAAGGCATAACGTGGTAACAGTAAGTACCTCGGTCGGTTATGAAGGCGGTCTTTTCTTCATCCTCGGGGGCCATTCGGATCTGATTGTAACCTGAATAGGCATCCATGAATGACAGCATTTGGTGGCCTGAGGTGGTGTCCACGAGCTGGTCGATCTGAGGAAGGGGGAAGCTGTCCTTCGGACAGGCTTTGTTAAGGTCGGTGAAGTCGATGCAGATCCTCCACTTGCCGTTCGACTTCTTCACCATCACGACATTTGACAGCCAGCTCGGATAATTTACCTCTCGGACGAAATTGGCCTTGATGAGTTTGTCTACCTCTTCTTCAATGGCCTTTTATTGTTCCGGGCAAAGCTCCTCTTCTTCTGTTTGACGGGCCTGTGCATCTCGTCCACATTGAGATGATGGACGAGAACATCGGGGCTGATCCCTGGTATGTCGGAGGCGGACCAGGCGAAGATGTTAGCGTTGCTTCGGAGGAACCTGATCAATCTGTGCCGAGGCTCTCCCTTGAGCAGCGACCCGATTTTTATGGTTCGGTCGGGTCGAGCCTCGTCCAATGGTACCTCCTCCAATTCTTCTGCCGGTTCTCCCCGCTGTTCGGCGAAGTCCTCGCGAGCGTCTAGCCCATCAACTTTCGGCATTCTAGACTGAAGGCTTGTAACGAAGCACTGCCGAGCCATAGCTTGACTTCCTCGAACAACTCCAACTCCTCTCTCGGTGGGGAATTTCATGGATAGATGCGGGATGGAGACAACCGCCTTGAGGGACATCAGACCGGGCCTACCGAATATTGCGTTGTATGGAGATCTGAGGTCGGTTACTAGGAAGTCTGTTTGGATAATGGTTACAAGGGGCCAGGTTTCCACGTGGACCGTTAGGGTGACAACCCCTTCCGGGACGACGACGTCGCCTGTGAATCCCATCAGAGTGGAATCCACGGCTCGAAGGTTTTCCATGAGTAATTTCATCCTGGCAAACACACCGAGGTAAAAAACATTCACCGAACTTCCACTATCAATGAGGATTCGGCTTACATTATAGTTATTCAAATTAAGGGATACAACTAGTGCATCATCATGGGGGAGCTGTATCCCTTGGAGATCATCATCGGAGAAGGATAGCTCACCTGTCCATGCCTTCTTTGGTGCCGATCCTTCACTGCCACCCCTGGGGCTCGACCCGCCGGCCTCTTCGATCATGTTGATGCGGCCGATCATGGGTGGATTCGGTGGAGGAGGAGGTTGTTGAAGTTCGGGCTGGCGGTCACCTCCTTGTGGTGGCTCGGGCGCCTCCTGAACTGATTCAGTCGTCCCCGCTGGATCAGCCTCTCAATTTCATTTTTCAGCTGCCAGTATTCTTCAGTGTCGTGGCCGTGCTCTCTATGGTAGTGACAGTACTTGGTGGGATCTCTTCGGGTCGGGTTCCCTTGGAGAGGCACTGGCTGGGGGAGCTGGCACTCTATTTCCATGAGGATTTGCGCTCGGGGCACGGTCAACGGAGTGTAATGATCGAATCGCCTGGGAGGGCTTCGGGAGCGATTCTTGGTGGCAGCGGAGGGACTCTTTGGCGGCGAGGCGGACTTGGTCGTCTGGCGGGACGGTGCCTGTCGGGGACTTTGGGCTCCTTCTTCTTTGCCTGCTCGGCGCGAGCAACTCTTCGCGATTCTTCGACCCTAGCGTACTTGTCCACCAGGGCCATCATATCGGAGAGGCAGGGGGGGTAGCTGACTTCCATAGCCAGGTAGAAGTTGCTTTCCTTTGAGACTCCCCCGCCAGGGTGGACATAGCCACCTCATGATTAAGATGGTCCACCTCTAACATGGCCTTATTAAAACGGCCAAGGTAATTCCTCAAGGACTCCCCTCTCTCTTCTTGACTTCGGAGAGGGAGTTAGATCTTCATCGGTGGCGGCGGCTGCTGACGAACTGGCCAATAAAAAGATGGCTCAGCTCGTCAAATGAATCGATAGAACCTGGCTTCAAAGCATTGAACTAGGTCTGGGTGGATCCTCTGAGGGTGGAGGGGAAGGCACGGCAGAGGACCGCATCAGAAGCTCCGTGGAACATCATTATTGACCGAAAGCTGCTAAGATGGTCGTCCGGGTCAGAAGAGCCGTGGTAGGGTTCGACGGCCGGTAGCTTGACATGGGAGGGAATCACTTCCTCCATAATCCCCTTAGAGAAAGGATGCCCTGCTCCGCTTTGGGCTGGGGTGGATGGGCCTGCTTGGCGGCGTCCAGCTCCTGACGCATCTCCTGGATCTAACGACGGATCTCCTCTTCACCGGTCAGAGGAGGAGCTGGGTGTGAGGATCGCAAGGACGACGTCGAATCATGGTGAGATGTCACCGGGGAGAGGGATCGGGCTCGCCAAGATCTGGGAGGATCCCTATCATAACCGTCTCGTAGGACTGGTTTGTCCCCTCTGGGCCGGTGTGGGGGGTCCGCGGGTTCATGCGGACTGGAGGAGGAAGCTGCCGGCGAGGAAGGAATCGCCGCCTCCTTACGAAAGTGCAGAGCGGGAGGAGCCATAAGGCGCTCCTGGACCAGGTGAGTCAGGGCCTGGACTTGTTGGACCAGCGTGGCAAACTGGTCTTGGGTCATCGGGATAGCAGACGGTGACGGGGTTTCGACTGGTGGAGGTTGCGGCGCTACACCGTCCGTCGGATCAGGCCTCTGGGAAGCAACCTGATCTTGGGCTTCAAAGGTTGCTCTTCTTCGGTTGGCCATTAAAGAGGTTCTACTCCGGATTTAGATCTTTATCTCCTTTTTTCAAGTTTTAATGGGACTTGAGACCCTTCTTCTAGCGCCAATCTGTTGCCGCCGGGATCCGTCCTCCGACTCAGACGCGGTCGATCTCCAGGGGGCGGACATGCGCTCAAGTCCTCGCGCGAGAGGCGTTGGGGGTGGCCCTCCGCGGAAGACCCTCCGACGCTCAAGTCAGTAGGTGGAAATTGGCGATCAATCAGAAAGTGGGAAGGTGGATCTCTCCGGGGAGTCTCTATGGGCTTCCATAGCTATGGGAACTCGAGGGAGCCGAGCTATGGAAGCCCGGGGAGGCCGAGCTATGGAAGCCCGGGGAGGTCGAGCTATGGAAGCCCGGGGAAGGCCGGGGAGGCCGAGCTACGGAAGCCCGGGGAGGCCGAGCTACGGAAGCCCGGGGAGGTCGAGCTATTGAAGCCCGGGGAAGACGAAGGGAGGAGGTTGGTCTTAGCCTTCTCGCACGCTGAAAATCTTTGAACTTTCAAAGTCCATATATTTGGTTGCTTGCTTGCTTGGGGGCCAAGCTAGCGGGCGCCCACTTCGCGAAAGCGGCTTCGGCTCCACTTCTTGGGCCGAAGCTACTTTAGGCCGTTTTAATAAGTAAGCACGTTGCGCGCGCTGAAATCTTTGAACTTTCAAAATCCATATCTTTGGTTGCTTGCTTGCTTGGGGACCAGCTAGCGGGCGCCCACTTCGCGGAAGCGGCTTCAGCTCCACTTCTTGAGCAGAAGCTACTTCATGCCGTTTCAATAAGTAAGCCCATTGCGCGCTGAAAATCTTTGAACTTTCTAAGTCCATCTTTGGTTGCTTGCTTGCTTGGGGGCCAAGCTAGCAGACGCCCACTTCGCAAAAGCGTCTTCAACTCCACTTCTTGGGCCGAAGCTACTTCAGCCGATTATGGAAATTCGCTTCAAGAAAAAGACTTTGTACATCGCTTCCGATGCAGCAAGTCCTACGTGGGCTGCATCGCTCCTTCTTATTAGTCCATATGGATTTCATGTGGTCTGACGCGATGGGACAGAATAGCAGGGGGATAATGTTACTTTTTGATCGTACATCCATTAAACCTTTCACCATTGATGTGCAGACGAAAATGCCCTTTTCCTCTAGCCTACTTCAACCCGTCATCTTATTTGGATTTTGCTTATAAAAAACTCTTTCTGATTGTAAAACATTCTTCCTGTGGATGATGGTGCCGTGGAGCGGGAGTCTGGGGTTGAGGTTGTGGTTTATGAGCTTGACGATGGCTTTCAGGATCTCCTACCAGATAAGATGGTGGGTAGAAGTAGGCTTGCATAAGGGTGTTAGTTTGGACTAGCATCACCATCTTGGCGTACCTTGATGGAAGGGCTCAGTGCCAATGATATCGGCATTCAAGAATTGGATGGTTTCGTCTGGATATCAATGGTCTTTTTTGGTGCGGTGATAGCTTTAGAGGATTCATCAGCTTTGGTGCTAGCTTTTGATGATTCATCAGCTTTGGTTCATCTGTGTTCCTTAAACTCTAACTTCTTAACAGCTTTGCTGCTCAAAAAGCATTAGTTCAACTAGGATGTCGTAGGTTTTCAACTAATGCTTTGTCTTAACGTTTTGAACTAGGGTGTCGTGGGTTTTTAACTAGGGTGTCGTGGGTTTTTAACTAGGATGTTATGGGTTTTAAACTAGGGTGTCGTGGGTTTGAACTAGGGTGTCATGGGGTTTGAACTAGGGAGTCGTGGGTTTTGAACTAGGGTGTCGTGGGTTTTGAACTAGAGTGTCGTGGGTTTTGAATTAGGGAGTCGTGGGTTTTGAACTAGGGTGTCGTGGGGTTTGAACTAGGGTGACGTAGCCCCTAACCCTTAAAAAAGTAGAGTTAATGCTATTTACGTCATGCATACTAGGCGAAAGCACCAGACTTAATGGTATAAGACTGCGGGTAAGTAGCTTAATCCTGATTCAATTAGGGCTTAGGTGCTTAGTAAGAGTCTCTTGCCGAGCCTCTTCATTTTTCCTTAGGCTACCCCTTGAGGGCGCATTACTGCTGTAATGGCTTTACGAGGTGGAGAGATCTAGATTTTTTATGTATAGAATTCCTGGCCACGACACCCTAGTTCAAACCCCACGACACCCTAGTTCAAAACCCACGACACCCTAGTTCAAAACCCACGACTCCCTAGTTCAAAACCCATGACTCCCTAGTTCAAACCCCACAACACTCTAGTTCAAAACCCACGACTTCCTAGTTCAAAACCTACGACACCCTAGTTCAAAACCCATGACTCCCTAGTTCAAAACCCCATGACACCCTAGTTAAAAACCCACGACATCCTAGTTCAAACCCCACGACTCCCTAGTTCAAAACCCACGACACCCTAGTTCAAACCCACGATACCCTAGTTCAAAACCCACGACACCCTAATTCAAAACTCACGACTCCCTAATTCAAAACCCACGACACCCTAGTTCAAACCCCACGACACCCTAGTTCAAAACCTACGACTCCCTAATTCAAAACCCACGACACCCTAGTTCAAATCCACGACACCCTAGTTCAAACCCTACGACACCCTAGTTCAAAACCCACGACACCCTAGTTCAAAACCCACGATTTCTTAGTTCAAAACCCACGATACCCTAGTTCAAACCCACGACTCCCTAGTTCAAACCCCACGACACCCTAGTTCAAACCCCACAACACCCTAGTTTAAAAACCCACGACTTCCTAGTTCAAAACCCCACGACACCCTAGTTCAAAACCCACGACACCCTAGTTCAAACCCCACGACACCCTAGTTCAAAACCCATGACTCACTAGTTCAAAACCCATGACTCCCTAGTTCAAACCCCATGACTCCTTAGTTCAAAACCCCACGACACCCTAGTTCAAAACCCACGACTCCCTAGTTCAAAACCCACGACACCCTAATTCAAAACCCACGACTCCCTAGTTCAAACCCCACGACACCCTAGTTCAAACCCACAATACCCTAGTTCAAACCCTACGACACCCTAGTTCAAAACCCACGACTCCCTAGTTCAAAACCCACTATTCCCTAGTTCAAACCCCACGACACCCTAGTTCAAAACCCACGACACTCTAGTTCAAACCCCACGACACCCTAGTTCAAAACCCACGACACCCTAGTTCAAAACCTACGACTCCCTAATTCAAAACCTACGACTCCCTAGTTCAAAACCCACGACACCCTAGTTCAAACCCTACGACACCCTAGTTCAAAACCCAAGACTCCCTAGTTCAAAACCCACGACACCCTAGTTCAAAACCCACAATTCCTTAGTTCAAAACCCACGACACCCTAGTTCAAAACCCACGACTCCCTAGTTCAAACCCAACGACACCCTAGTTCAAACCCAACGATACCCTAGTTCAAAACCCACGACTTCCTAGTTCAAAACCCCACGACACCCTAGTTCAAAACCCATGACACCCTAGTTCAAAACCCAAGACTCCCTAGTTCAAAACCCATGACTCCCTAGTTCAAAACCCCTCCCTAGTTCAAAACCCCATGACACCCTAGTTCAAACCCACGACACCTTAGTTCAAAACCCATGACTCCCTAGTTCAAAACCCGACACCCTAATTCAAAACCCACGACTCCCTAGTTCAAAACCCACGATTCTCTAGTTCAACACCCACGACTCCCTAGTTCAAACCCCACGACACCCTAGTTCAAAACCCACGACACCCTAGTTCAAAACGTTAAGACAAAGCATTAGTTCAAAACCTATGACACCCTAGTTCAAAACCCACGACACCCTAGTTCAAAACCTACGACGTCTTAGTTGAACTAATACTTTTTGAGCAGCAAAGCTGTTAAGAAGTTAGAGTTTAAGGAACACAGATGAACCAAAGCTGATGAATCATCAAAAGCTAGCACCAAAGCTGATGAATCCTCCAAAGGTATCGCCGCACCAAAAAGACCATTGATCTTCAGGCCGAACCATCCAGTTCCCGAATGCCGATATCATTGGCACCGAGCCCTTCCATCAAGGTATGCTAAGATGGTGATGCTGGTCCAAACTAACACCCTTATGCAGGCCTACTTCTACCTGCCATCTTATCTGGTAGGAGATCCTGAAAGCTATCATCAAGCTCATAAACCACAACATCAACCCCAGACTTCTGCTCCGCGGCACCATCATCCACAGAAGAATGTTTTACAATCAGAAAGAGTTTTTTATTAGCAAAATCCAAATAAGATTGCGGGTTAAAGTAGGCTGGAGGGAAAGAGCATTTTCATCTGCACATCAATGGTAAAAGGCTGAACAACTTTTAATGGATGTACGATCAAAAAGTAACATTATTCCCCTGCTATTTTATCCCATCGCGTCAGACCACATGGGATCCATATGGACCAATAAGGAGCGGTGCAGCTCACGTAGGACTTACTGCACCGAAAGCGATGTACAAAATCTTTTCCTTCGCTTCAATTCCATTTTCTTTTCAGCCAACCTAATGCCCAAAGCGAGCTCTCCAAACTCCAAAGGCCGAATTGAGTTCAGATGCCCAGTTGTGGCCAACCAGACGGTATCTTAAGCTCTTTGACGATTGGTTTTAATACTTCACTGCCTATAATTCTCTCATGTGTTTGCCAGTAAAGTACCGCTTTCACGGATGCCAGGCTTCGACGACTGCGTACCTCCAGGCTCCAACCAACCATAGTCTTCTATCTGGAAACTTCAATATGTACATTAGTGAGGGTTTTATCGATCGGCTCATATATATATATATATATATATATAGGGGGATGGACGATCGACTAACAGCGAAACTCAACCTTGGTTTTCCATTGTGCCTCCTACTTCCTTAATGCATGCTTGGGCATCCAACTATTGATTATTTCATAGCACTGTACGTACGGGGAGTGCTGAGAAGTTGATCTTGTAAATCAATGCCTTCCAGCGGCAGCAATTGCCGCCCAAGTCCCCCAAGACACTTCGATTTATGGGTTGGGCGGCGACGACAATGTTCTTAGTTTGGTCAAGATTTTTTAGGACATGGGTTATTGTCAAGGAAGGGCGTCGGTCGGTATCTATTCAGAAGGACAAACAGTGATATAATAGTTCTATATATGATCTCTTGCCTTTGATGCTCAAGTCTCTTTCTTGGGTACCCTTTTTCTTATGGAAATTGTTTCGTGGATCTAGCAACTCTTTCTCCTTGCTTGCAGCTTAGGTTCCTCGATTTAATCCAATCCATCCGCATCCAGCACATTAATCGAGTTGAAGAATTTATTGTTGCTGATTTTCGTTCTTCAACCTGAAGATAATGCACATCAAAATCTGGATAACACTCTTTCATCCGGATAAACCTACAAGATAGTCCTTACGCATGAGTCATAGGGGTGGTCCCTACGGAAGACCCTTCAATGCTCAAATTAGTAAAAATCCTCAGCAAGTAGATGACGAGAGAAGGTTGTTGCAGAAGAATGCCCCAGAAAAGGTTTCTGAGGAGCAAATGACTTCTGCTTAGATTGTGAGGACTTAGAATTGCCTTAAAGATTCATATATGAGGGGTTCTGAGATTTAGTATTTATGCATGCCGAGAAGGTAAGAAGTTACCTGATTTTTGTGTGCCTTTTAGGGAGTTGGCATCCGATAAGGCCGAAATCTCATCGGTTACGGGAATTGACAGTTAATGAAGCTGATGGATGCTTTATCAAAAATTTAAAATCTCATTGATAATAGACAGAGTGTTGTATTTGGTTCTCGTTTCTGTTTTGGAAAGATTACTTCAAAATCCTTGCGATCATGATGGTTCATCCTTCGAGATATCCGGCGTGATGCAGCAATGGCACTTGTGTTGAGGGGATGAGGCTTGATCCTGCCGAGGTATGGAGATGGCTCGATCGGCCTTGCTAAGGTTTGGAGGTGGCTCGGCCCTGCTACGGTTTAAAGATAGCTCGACCCTACCGAGGTTCAGAGATAGCAGATAGCAGGTGGAGTTGCTTATCCTTTTCTGCAAAGGAGAATGATGGCAGTTAGTGGATCAGAGTTCAGAGGTGAGTTTTGCTGCCTTCCACGTTGCCAATCGATGCAGTGACATATTTATCCCGCATCATATGCCACACACTCCCTAGTCCGAAGAATAGGTTTGGGCATAGGGAATAGAGTTCATGACGACCCAATCTCATTGGCGGGATCTGAACCGACAGAGGCGCGTCATGATGGCCTCATAAATATCAAACCATCATTCTTTCATTTCTTACCGCTGGATGAGGAGAGCCTTTTCGTTCCCATTGAAGGCTGGCTGGCGGAATAGCACATGGCGGATCCAGGGGTTGTTGCGTTTGAACCGAAGGTCTGCAACGCTTGGGGTTTTCACTAATGATATCTCGCCCTTTTGTCGAGATGGTTTGAAAGGAGGTGATCATCGTCTTCTCCGATTACACCTTTTCAAACCCTTGGCTTTTCCCTTTCCCAAACTCTCTGATCGAAGAAAACCATGGCCAATACTCTTCTATTCATCTCGAAATGGAACGCCCAACTCATTTTGCTTTGACAATGACTCGATGGACCTATAGAGAATTCGGCGCGAGTACTAGATCCTTAGAATCATTGAACTGCGACTGTCAGGTCCTGAGCAAAGGGTTTAGGATAAATTGGAGTCCGAAACCTTCTTCTACGAGGAGTGTTTTCGAGTGGGTTTTGCTGCCTGCATAAGCTGGTTGACTTGCGCGAGAAATTTCTTTCCTCTGCATCATGTGCCCCCCAATCTTTATTCAGCTATCTTTATTCATGCTTCAAAAACTGGGCCTAATTGTTTGGTTCCCATGAAGGCTGATATCGGGGGAGCATTATTTCCGATGTGATGTGCCATCAATTTATCTTCTTGGACGAAGAGAGTCCCTTCGAATTCTGCCCGAAGTTGCCTAGCTGGGCGACACATGGCCCAATTAAAAGCTTGGGTGTTCTGGTCGACGGGCCTTGATTCTGCAGAGTTCTTCCGTTTAATGCTTCAAAAAAAAGGGGGAGGATAGGCACCATCTGCAGCCACATAGTCCTTTAGCATTTTGTCTTTATGAATTCTCTATCTCTCATCCACCCTTTGTTAATGAGGCAGTTTCAAGGTGTCTCACCTCTTTGCCCGAGGGTGCTATTTCTATTGGTTAAAGGAAGAAAGAGTTTTTGGGAGTTCAACAATGCTTCGCTCATGTCAATGTTGGAAGCCAAAGAATCCAGATTAAAATCTGAATCTTGGATAGAGGAGCTACTGAAAAGCAAATCGTGCAGAAGTGCTAAAAGATAATCACCGGGCCATAAATAAAATGATATTGAAGATCGCTTCGAGTTAATTCCTTCATTAGCACACAAGCATTACTCTAAGCTTTGATCAACACACACACGTTTGGAGAAGCGAAAGGGAGAAAGCCGAAGGAGGTTATACTGAAAATGCTAGAAAGCGATTCTATGTTATTGCCTCGAGCCATAAATAGAATTATATAGAAATGGCCGTCGTGCTCCTCCAGCAGAGAAATTCTTGAAGAATTTTCAGGCATCCCTTTGGAAATTTGCCATCCAACAGAGTTTGAGGGTGATCTTTACAACTTCTGAAGTTGGAGCATCGCCATCCTTTAGTGGAAGAAGATGTTGCTGTAGATGCAAGCGATCCTTCACACATAGGAGGTTTCTTTTATATTTTTTGTGCCATAATGCACTTGTAATCCCTTTGTAATAAGAATTTCCAATGAACAAAAATGTTCTTTTTTAATTACCCATTTCTTGTATTGAACATTTTCCCTTTCAGCTAATAAGGCCTCATGAAATGAAACCATAGCCTTCCGGCCCAATCGAGGGTGGAATGACCCAGTCTTGACAAATTATGTAGGGATTACTTAGTCCGACCGAGGTATAGGGAAGGCTCGGGCATGCCTAGGTACAAGAAATTCCAAAAGGCCATGTCGAGGTTCAGAAGAATAGATACTTGGCCTCGCCAAGTCATAAGGAGTTCTGATCAACCTTGTCGAGGTTCGGAAGAATGCTTGGCCATGCCGAAGTACGAAGAAAAATTGGTCTTGGTCCTACCAAGGCACTCCAACCAGCTTTATCGAGGTTTAGAGGATACTCGACCATGCCGAGGTTTAGAGAAAATTTACTTTGGTCCTGTCGAGGTTCTTCGACCGGCCTTGCCAAAGTTCGGAGGATACTCAGCCTGCCAAGGTTTAGAGAAAATTTACCTTGGTCCAGCCAAGGCACTCCGACCAGCTTTGCCGAGATACGGAGAAAATCATTTGCCTTGATGAGGTTCAGAGAATATTTTTACTTGGCCCAACCAAGGTATGGAGAACATTGCTCGGCCCTGCTGAGGTTCGAAGATATTTTTACTTGGCCTAGCCAAGGTTCGGAGGATACTTAGCCTGCCAAGGTTTAGAGAAAATTTACCTTGGTCCTGCCAAGGCACTCCGACCAGCCTTGCCAAGATACGAAAAAAATTCCTTGGCCTTGCTGAGGTTCGGAGAATATTTTTACTTGGCCCAGCCAAGGTACGAAGAACATTGCTCAGCCCTACTAAGGTTCGAAGAATATTTTTACTTGACCCAACCAAGGTACGGAGAAAGTCGCTCGGCCCTGACAAGAAGGATATATAGCACGAGTGGCAATAGATGTGACAGTCAGAGGCCTAGCATAGGAGGTCCTCCACAGCTAGCATGAACCATCGATCCGAGAAGGGAAGTTTGGGCATGGGTCTCTCTTGCCACGCCTCGGGTTCCATTTCCATTCGGGATCATCGACGTCGTTTGGTAAGAAACTATAATCAACCAACTTACTTTTAATTTTATTTACAAATTCTTATATTTGTTATCTATTTTCTGTTTTTGTAGACTATGCAACAGGGCATAGACCCAATAGAGTATCGTTTGTTTAAGGTGACACACAAAGAAGGATGGCTCCTGGGTCAATGCACGGTCGCAGTAAGTTAGAGTTAGGATTTGCATATAAAAACTTAATGAATATTTTTAATTTGCATACTTCTGATATAATCATTTTTTCTATTTCTCCTAAGATGGGTGGATGAGTTGCTCTCCCAGGCATCGCAGGTTGACTCTACTGATGAGAAGACGTTTGTCGAGCTTTCACCATAGGAGTCTCGACAGGTATTCTTAAAAGCTATTGGTGCTCAGCCACACGACCGTAGAGTGTCCGGTCTGGGCACCAAAGCTTCCAGATACTTTTTTGTTTCAGGCTCCTGTTCGCACCATACCGAATCTAGTGATGTTCCTGCTAAGCACATCGATGAGATGAGGCGATCCATTACGGATCAGATTCGGCAGGAGTTCGATGAGCACACTTCTGAGCTTCGACAACAGCTTGTCAATCTTAGAGCATAGTAGGAGCACACTTTGGTACTTTAGCAGTAGCTTGCAAACATCATAACACAGCAGGTCATAGATCGACAGCAGATGCGTGAGATGCTAGAGTTAATTCGCTTGATGTCACAGAACATAGTAGCTTCACTCTCCGATACATTCCGGCCTTCACCATGTGATCCACCGCAGGATGATTGATGCTATTTTATTTTTTTATTTTATATACATTATTGTTATTTATGTTTCATTTATGTAATGGATTGAAACTTATCTACTTTACTTTAATAGAAAAATTTTAGACCTTTTTACAATTTTAATGTCTATTTAGCGAATTAGCTCCAGCAGCTATTTTAAATTATCATGTCTCTTTTTATAGCATGAATTGTATTTATAGCAGATTTAAATTTCACTTTTAAGAAGAATGCTTAAAAAACTATAAAATATTGCAATAACATAGCAATGCATACGCATCACTAATTAGCGACGCATAATTGTTTCGCTAAAATCTAAACCCTAAATAGCAATGCATAAAATGTGTCACAAAGGCATCACTAATAGCAATGCACAAAGTGCATCGCTATTTAGTGACGCACAAAATGCATCACAAAGGCATCACTATTTAGCGATGCATTTTGTGTGTCGCTATTTAGCGACGCTTTTGCGATGCATTAACCTTTATCGACTGACTGTTTAGCGATGATTTTTTGCATCGTAATGGCTTCACTAAACCTAAATAGCGATGTATTTCTTATGTTTAGTGATACTTTTTTGGCATCGCTAAAAATTAAATTTCTTATAGTGCTACCTGCTTGTAGCTATTGAACTTGGTGTCGCTTCTTGGAATTCAAAGGATTGCCAACATGCATGCTATGATCTCATACATGGGCACAACAGTTTGATATTTGTTATGTGATTTTTAATAGTAAAAATTATATGGCTTTTATATTTTTTATATATTCAAATTATATCTTTGATAAAAAAGAATAGTTAGAGTATGCTTTTTAAAGATATTTTTTTTTAAAAGAGTACAGGGCATAAGATAGAGATAATATGACACTACAAGAAAAAACTGAAATAGCGACGTAAATTTAGCGACGCAATTATGCATCGCTAAATTGCGACCACTTTGCGATGCCTCTGTGACAACAAAATATTACAACGGTCTTAGCGACGCATTAGCGACTCAATTAACCAGAAAATAAAAAAAAATTAATTTTTTATTTAGCGACGCAAATAATGCATCGTAATATTTTTAAATTAATTTTTTTATAAATATAAATATCAGAAAAAAATATTGCGACGCAACACAGTGCGTCGCAATATTTTTAAAAGAATTAAATATGTTAAATAGCGACGCATTAGCGATGCAATACACCAAAAAATTAGAAAAATTTTTTAATTTAGCGATGCACCAATTGCGTCGTAAATATTTAAATAAAATTAAATTTTATAAAATATAAATATTAGAAAAAAATATTTTGACGCAAATTAGTGCATCACAATGTTTTTAAAAATTAAATATATTAAATAGCGACGCATTAGCGATGCAATAAACCAGAAAATTAAAAATTATTTTTAATTTAGTGACGCACCAATTGCGTCGCAAATAATTTAAATGAAATTAAATTTTATAAAGTATAAATATTAAAAATAAATATTGCGACGCAACTCAGTGCGTCGCAACGTTTTAAAAAAAATTTAAATATATTAAATAGCGACACATTAGCGACGTATAAACTAAAAAATTAGAAAAATTATTTTTAATTTAGCGATACAATAACTGCATCGCAATTATTTTAAATAAATTAATTTTTATAAAGTATAAATATGAGAAAAATAATTGCGACGTAACCAGTGCGTTGTAATTTTTAAAATTAATTATGTTAAATAGCGATGCATTAGCGATGCAATAAACCAAAAAATTAATTAGAAAAATTATGTTTTAATTTAGCAACGCACTTGTTGCGTCGTAATTATTATAAATAAAATTAATTTTTATATAATATAATTATCATATTAAAAATTACGACGCAACCCTTTGCGTCGCAATGTTTTAAAAAAATTAATTATGTTAAATAGCGATCGGTCCAAAATCGATCGTGACCAATCGGAATAAGGGCTTGGATCGATCGCAACCGTCGGATCGTTGCCGATCGGACCGATCGCCATAGTTCGAGATCGATCGTGGCCGATCGGGATCAGGGCTTGGATCGATCACAACCGTCGAATCGTCAGCGATCTCGAACCGATCGCATCGGTCTGGGATCGGTCATGGCCGATCGGGATGAGGGCTTGGATCGATCGCAACCATCGGATCGTCGCCGATCGGACCGATCGCCATGGTCTGAGATCGGTCATGGTCGATCGGGATCACGGCTTGGATCGATCGCAACCGTCGGATTGTCACCTATCAGATCGATCGTGACGGTCCTGAGATTGTTGATCACCGACTGGGATCGATCAGGGCTTCAATCGATGGCAACCATTGGATCGACGCCGATCGGTGCGATCGCCACGGTCCGAGATCGGTCATGGACGATCAGGATCAGGGCTTGGATCGATCGCAACCGTCGGATCATCGCCGATCAGACTGATCACCACGGTCCGAGATCAGTTATTGCCGATCAGGATCAGGGCTTGGTTCGATCGCAACCATCGGTTCGTTAGCGATCTCGGACCGATCGCAACGGTCCGGGATCGATCGTGGCCGATCGAGATCAGGGCTTGGATCGATTATAATCGTCGGATCGTCGCCGATCGGATCGATCGCCGTGGTCCGAGATAGGTCATCCGATCGGGATTGATCATGGCTTGGATCGATCGCAACCATCGCATACTCGCCGACCGGGATCGATCATGGCTTGGATCGATCGCAACCGTGGATCGTCGCCGATCGATCGATCGCCACGGTCCGAGATAGGTCGTCGCCGATCGGGATCGATCATAGCTTGGATCGATCGCAACCATCGGATCATCGCCGAACGGGATCGATCATGGCTTGGATCGATCGCAACCGTCGGATTATCGCCGACCGGGATTGATCATGGCTTGGATCGATCGCAACCGTCGGATCGTCGCCGATCCGATCGATCGCCACGGTCCGAGATAGGTCGTCACCGACTGGGATCGATCATGGCTTGGATCGATCGCAACCGTCGGATCGTCGCCGACCGAGATTGATCATGGCTTGGATCGATCGCAACCATCGGATCATCACCGAACGGGATCGATCATGGCTTGGATCGATCGCAACCGTCGGATTATCGCCGACCGGGATCAATCATGGCTTGGATCGATCGCAACCATCGGATCGTCGCCGATCCGATCGATCGCGACGATTCGAGATAGGTCGACGCCGACCGGGATCGATCATGGCTTGGATCGATCGCAACCGTCGGATCGTCGCCGATCCAATCGATCGCCACGGTCCGAGATAGGTCATTGCCGACCGGGATCGATCATGGCTTGGATCTATCGCAACCGTCGGATTATCGTCGACCAGGATCGATCATGGCTTGGATCGATCGCAACCGTCGGATCGTCGCCGACCGGATCGATCATGGCTTGGATCGATCGTAACCGTTGGATCGTCGCCGATCCGATCGATCGCGATGGTCCGAGATAGGTCGACGCCAACCGGGATCGATCATGGCTTGGATCGATCGCAACCGTCGGATCGTCGCCGATCCGATCGATCGCCACGGTCCGAGATAGGTCATCGTCGACCTGGATCGATCATGGCTTGGATCGATCGCAACCGTCGGATCGTCGCCGATCGGGATTGATCATGGCTTGGATCGATCGCAACCGTCGGATCATCGCCGAACGGGATCGATCATGGCTTGGATCGATCGCAACCGTCAGATCATCGCCGACCAGGATCAATCATGGCTTGGATCGATCGCAACCGTCGGATCGTCGCCGATCCGATCGATCGCGACGGTCCGAGATAGGTCGTCGTAGACCGGATCGATCATGGCTTGGATCGATCGCAACCATTGGATCGTCGCCGATCCGATCGATCGCGACGGTCCGAGATAGGTCGACGCCGACCAGGATCGATCATGGCTTGGATCGATCGCAACCATCGGATCGTCGCCGATCTGATCGATCGCCACGGTCCGAGATAGGTCATCGCCGACCTGGATCGATCATGGCTTGGATCGATCGCAACCGTTGGATCGTCGCTGACCGGGATCGATCATGGCTTCGATCGATCGCAACCGTCGGATCATCGCCGAACGGGATCGATCATGGCTTGGATCGATCGCAACCGTCGGATCATCGCCGACCGGGATCGATCATATCGCGACGGTCCGAGATAGGTCGTCATTGACCGGGATCGATCATGGCTGGATCGATCGCAACCGTCGGATCATTTATAATTACTCAAAAAAAATTTATGAAAAAGTTTTAAAAAAATATTAAACAATTATTGCGACGCCGTAGCGACGCATTTTAGAAGAAAAAAATAAACAATATTGCGACGCAATGTATGCGTCGCAATTATTTTTAGTAAATATAATTTTATCAGTATTAATAAATAAAAATATATAATATTGCGATGCATAATTTGCATCGCAATATTTTTTAAATAAATATATCTAATTAAAATATTAAAAAATTATTACGATGCAAAACAGCGTCACAATTATTATCATAAATTATAAATATTATCATTTATAATATTTAAAAATTTTTGCGATGCCGTAGCGATGCATTTTAGGAAAAAAATAAACAATATTGCAACACAATGTATGCGTCGCAATTATTTTTAGCAAATATAAATTTTTTTCAGTATTAATAAATAAAAGAAATATAATATTATGGCGCATAAGTTGCGTCGCAATGTTTTTTAAATAAATATATGTAATTAAAAAGTTTATAAATATATTGCGACATAATTTTGCATCGCAATTATTAACATTAATTATAAATATTATCATTTATAAATATTAAAAAATTATTGCGACGTCGTAGCGACGCATTTTAGAAAAAAAATAAACAAATATTGCGACGAAATATATGCGTCGCAATTATTTTAAGTAAATATAATTTTATCAGTATTAATAAATAAAAAAATATAATATTACGACGCATATTTACGTCGCAATATTTTTTAAATAAATATATCTAATTAAAAATATTATAAAAATATTGCGACGCAATTTTACGTCGCAATTATTATCATAAATTATAAATATTATCATTTATAAATACTTAAAATTATTGCGATGCACTGTTTGCATCGCAATTATTGTAATAAGTTATTATTTTAATCAATTAAAAATATCAAAAAAATATTGCGATGCCTTAGCGACGCAATTCCTGAAAAATAAAAATAATTTTTCCGCCGGACATTGGCGCCAAGTTAGTGACGCATTAGCGACGCAATTATTTGCATCGTTATTTTTTTAAAAATTAAAATAAAGCCAAATTAACGATCGATTAGCGACGCATTAATGCGTTGCTAAAACATAATAAATTTTAAAAAAAATATTGCGACCAATTAGCGACGCAATTTATTGCGTCGCTAATTGCTTATATATACGCCGGCCTTCTCTTCTTCTTCTTCCCCATCTTGACCTAGCCGCCGCCCTCCCCAAAAAAATTCCGGCTCCCACCTCGCTGCTCCGGCTCCCTCCCTCTGGTGTTTCGGCTCCCCGGCGTTCTCCTCCAACTCCGGCGTCTTCTCTCGACCAAGGTAAGCCCCCACACTCTCTAACAAAAAAATTTTTTGGTAATAATTTCCCTCCGGCCACGGCCAAGACCGTGGCCGTCTTCTCCGGCCACGGCCAAGACCGTGGCCGTCTTCTCCGGCCACGGCCGCTGCCGCGGCCGGCAGTGGCCTGGCCACGGTGGCCAGGCCACTGTAAAATAAAAAAAAAACATTTGGTAACAGGGGGGGGAAACTTTTTCTCCTCCGGCCACAGCCGCTGCCGTGGCCGGCAGTGGCCTGGCCAGGTGGCCAGGCCACTGTCACAAAAAAAAAATTTTTTTACAGGGGGGTGGGGAAGGTTTCCCCACCCCTATTTTGTCTTCTCCGGCCACGGCCGCTGCCGTGGCCTGGCCACGGTGGCCAGGCCACTGTCAAAAAAAAAAAACATTTCGTAACAGGAGGGGGGGGGGAAAACCCCCCCGCCCCCCCCCTTTTTTTCTTCTCGGCCGTGGCCGCGGCCGGACAAGGCGGCCACGGCCGCTTCCGTGGCCGTCTTCTTCGGCCACGGCCGCTGCCGTGGCCGGTAGTGGCCTGGCCACGGTGGCCAGGCCACTGTCACAAAAAAAAAATTTTTTTTTACAGGGGGGTGGGGAAACCTTCCCCACCCCCATTTTGTCTTCTCCGGCCACGGCCGCTGCCGTGGCCGGCAGTGGCCTGGCCACGGTGGCCAGGCCCTGTCACCAAAAAAAAAAACATTTCGTAACAGGGGGGAAACCCCCCGCCCCCCCCCCCCCCCCCCCTTTTTTCTTCTCGGCCATGGCCGCGGCAGGACAAGGCGGCCACGACCGCTTCCGTGGCCGTCTTCTCCGGCCACGGCCGCTGCCGTGGCCGGCAGTGGCCTGGCCACGGTGGCCAGGCCACTGTCACAAAAAATTTTTTTTTACAGGGGTGGGGAAACCTTCCCCACCCTCATTTTGTCTTCTCTGGCCACGGAAGTGGCCGCGGCCGTCTTCTCCGGCCACGGCCGCTACCGTGGCCGTCTTCTCCGGCCACGGCCGCTGTCGTGGCTGGCAGTGGCCTGGCCACGGTGGCCAGGCCACTGTCACAAAAAAAAACATTTCGTAACAGGGGGGAACCCCCCCGCCGCCCCCCCCCTTTTTTTCTTCTCCGGCCACGGCCGTGGCTGCGGCCGGACAAGGCGGTCACGGCCGCTGCCGTGGCCGGCAGTGGCCTGGCCACGGTGGCCAGGCCACTGTCACAAAAAAAACAAACATTTCGTAACAGGGGGGGGGAACCCCCCCCCCCCCCCCCCCCCCCCCTTTTTTCTTCTCCGGCCACGGCCGCTGCCGTGGCCGGCAGTGGCCTGGCCACGGTGGCCAGGCCACTGTCATGAAAAAAAAAAAACATTTCGTAACAGGGGGGGGGGGGGAACCCCCCCGCCCCCCCCCCCCCCCCCCCCTTTTTTTCTTCTCCGGCCACGGCCATGGCTGCGGCCGGACAAGGCGGTCACGGCCGCTGCCGTGGCCGTCTTCTCCGGCCACGGCTGTTGCCGTGGCTTGGCCACGGTGGCCAGGCCACTGTCAAAAAAAAAAAACATTTCGTAACAGGGGGGGAACCCCCCGCCCCCCCTTTTTTTTCTTCTCCGGCCACGACCGTGGCTGCGGCCGGACAAGGCGGCCACGGCCGCTGCCGTGGCCGTCTTCTCAGGCCACAGCCACTACCGTGGCTGGCAGTGGCCTGGCCACGGTGGCCAGGCCACTATCAAAAAAAAAAAATTTGTAACAGGGGGGTGGGGAAACCCCCACCCCCCCCATTTTGTCTTCTCCGGCCACGGCCGTGGCCGCGGCCGGACAAGGCGGCCACGGTCGCTGCTGTGGCCGGCAGTGGCCTGGCCATGGCCATGGTGGCCTGGCCATGGCCACGGTGGCCTGGCCACGGCCACGGTGGCCAGGCCACTGTCACAAAAAAAAAAAAATTTGTAACAGGGGTGGGGGGTGGGGAAATCCCACCCCCATTTTGTCTTCTCCGGCCACGGCCGCTGCCGTGGTCGCCAGTGGCCTGACCACCCTGTCAAAAATTTTTTTTAAAAAATGGTAACAGGCCCCCCCCCTTTTGTCTTCTCCGGCCACGGCCACGGTGGCCAGGCCGCAGTCCAAAAAAAAAAAAATAGTTAGGGGGGGCCATGGAGCTCTTTGGATAAACTGATTGTTATGTCTTGATTATGCAATAATATTTGTAATGTTAGATAGAAAGTCTTGTTGTATTATTATTTAATTTGCATAATATTTATGCAATAATTAATTTAAGTAGAATGTTTATGCAATAATATTTGTGCATTTATATTTATTTACAATTGTTATGTCTTGATTATTTATATTCTACTGCAAACTGAATGATGCATTAAATTATGTAATGCTAAATAAAAAGTCTTGTTGTAATATTATTTAATTTCCAGCAATAAATTAGTAGATTCAATGATTTACATTTTAGTCTTCACAAACATTTGTATTCGACACAATAATCTTAAAAAGTTAGTGATTACATGTATAATTCACAAGAAGTTAAGAATAACAAGCATAAGTTCGATTGTCTTCGGACTTCCATACTATTAATCACAGCACTATAACCTTTAGACCCGTTTGAGAATTTGTAAGCCTTAGTCTTGCAAATTCTCAAATTGTCCTGGTGGACAGTTTGGAAATATTTTTGCGATATGTTAGTCTGCTATTAATCATCGTTGGGTGAGATTTCGGTTTGTATTTGCTCATACGTTCTCCTAGTGTGGCTTATATACCACACATTTAGGAGAACATATGGGGAAATGCTGCCGAAATTTCAATGTAACCGATTGATGATAATTAATAGCAGAATAACATATCACAAAAAATATTCTTGAATGGGATAGGGCCTTACCTTATAGACATGGAGTGAAGGTAGAATTAATTTAAGACACTTGAATGCTTGTGAAGTCTCATGATTAAACGGACCGCCTTGCGGCCCGACCCAAACTCAAGCCCTCCCATTAGCCATGAACCTGTGCATCGGTCCTTGCTAGCACGCCAAGGATCGTAGCCGTGGCTCGCCCTTGCATGGTAGGGACCTTAGTTGCCTAAAAAAAATTGGTTTACTTATAAATGATTTAAATGGTTGTTATTAACCTTAGTTGTGATCAAGAAATAATTTAGTTATATATTAGTATACTAATATAGTTTTATTTTGTGGTTTCATTTAATGATTTACCAGACTTTGTATAAGTCGGTCAAAAATGAGCGGGGCTCGCTTGTGGATGTATGCAAGGATAAAAGATGGCTTGCTTAATCCAGATTTTCTGAATGGATTGGAAGAATTTATCGCATTTGCATGTAACCAACCTGACTGGATGGATGGCCCTAGGATTAGGTGTCCTTGCAACTTTCACAGGTGTCAGAATAAAGCCTACAGAGATGTGAAAACTGTTAAGGTGCATTTGTGTAAGAAGGGGTTTGTTCCTGATTACTATGTTTGGTATTGTCATGGTGAACCAGAGGATATTCCAGCAGCTGTTATAGGCCAACAAGAGTCAATTCCCGTAGATGAACCATTTGTGAATTTAAACACATATGAACAAATGGTGATGAATGCATCGGGTAATGAATTCAATCAGAATACATTTATGGAAGAACCAAATCCAGATGCACAGTAATTTTATGATATGTTGCGTGCTGCAAATCAAGAATTGTATCCTGGTTGTGAGGGTCATTCTCAGTTGTCTACAGCTGCTCGAATGTTGAATATTAAGGCAGAACATCGATTATCAGAAAAGGCGTTCAATTCAGTAGCTGGGTTAATCAAAGAAATTTTGCCAAATGATAATGTTGCGGCAGACAGTTTTTACGCAACAAAGAAGTTGTTGCGTGGGCTTGGGCTCCCAGTAAATAAGATCGATTGTTGCTTGAACAATTGTATGATATTTTGGGGTGAAGACTCAGAGCTGAGATGGTGTAAGATTTGTGGGCAATCGAGGTACAAAAACACCGAAGGAGGAGCCAGTACAAGTAGGAGGAAAAGTGTGCCTTACAAGAGGATGCATTACTTTCCTCTTACCCCACGCCTGCAGAGATTATACAGATCTGAGGCAACAGCTGCTGATATGAGATGGCATGCCGAACATGAATCTAAAGAGGATGAAATGCAGCATCCATCAGATTCAAAAGCTTGGAAGCATTTCAATGAAAATCATCCTGATTTCGCTGAAGATATAAGGAATGTGAGATTAGGTCTTTGTACCGATGGCTTCCAACCATTTGTCAAGCGAAGCAACAGTATTCATGTTGGCCTATGATACTGACTGTATATAACCTTTCTTCATGGAAGTGCATGAAAGATACTGCAATGTTTTTAACCGTTTTGGTTCCAGGACCATTAAATCCAAAGGAAAAGATTGATGTCTTTCTGCAACCGTTGGTGGCCGAATTGAAAATGTTGTGGGAAATAGGAGTCGTAGCCTACGACATTTCTATGAAACAGAATTTCATCATGAGAGCTGCTTTGATGTGGACAATAAGTGATTTCCCGGCATATGCAATGTTGTTTGGTTGGAGCACTGCTGGACGTCTAGCATGCCCTCATTGCATGTATGATTCGGATGCATTTACATTGCAGAAGAGTGGTAAGCAGTCATGGTTTGATAACCATAGGAAGTTCTTGCCCCAAATCAACCTTACAGGCGTAACTTGATCGCCTTCCGGAAGAACAAAGCAGTCACAAAATTCGCTGAACCGGTTAGGTCCGGCACGGATATATTTGATTCTATAGAGCATTTGGGGTTGATGTATGCATGGAAACCGGATGTAGATAGAATAAATGGCCGTATATGTAAAGAACATAACTGGAAGAAGCGAAGTATATTTTGGGATTTGACTTATTGGAGCACAAATCTCATCCGGCACAACTTGGATGTTATGCATAACAAGAAAAATTTCTTTGATAACATATTTAACACGGTACTAAACATCCCGAGAAAAATAAAAGATACTGCAAAGTCAAGAGAAGAACTTAATCAGTACTGCAGAAGAGGTGATTTGAGAAGGAGTGCCGATGGGACCTATCCTAAAGCCTGTTACACTCTTGACAGAAATTCACGAGAAGTTTTATGTAACTGGCTTAGAGGGTTAAAATTTCCAGATGGTTATGCCTCAAATATCGGTAGGTGTGTGGACATGCATAAGCTCAAGTTGATCGGCATGAAGAGTCACGACTGCCATGTTTTCATGCAACGGTTATTACCTATAGCTTTTCGTGAGTTGCTTCCGCAACATGTCTGGAAGGCAATTACGGAGCTCAGCTTATTCTTCAAGGAGTTATCTGCCGCAGTCATTACTTCTGCATCCATGGCAAGGCTTGAGGAGGAAATTTCAATTATTTTATGCAAGCTTGAGCGAATATTTCCTCCCAGTTTTTTTGACTCAATGGAGCATTTACCAGTTCACTTGCCATACGAAGCGAGCATAGCTGGTCCCGTGCAGTATCGCTGGATGTATCCTTTCGAGAGGTAAATATATACATCATTAAGATATGTTGACATTTCAAATATTATTTCATTGCTTGAAAAATTGGTTAATTTTTTGTTGCAACTTTACATATAGGTATCTTAAGAAGTTAAAAAATAATGTGCGTAATAAGGCAAGGGTTGAAGGTTCTATATGCAATGCACACTTGGTCGAAGAAGTTTCAGCTTTTGCCTCACATTACTTTGAGGGTCACGTCCACACGAGGAGCCGAAATCATGGTCGTAACAATGACGTATGTGTGGACGAAGGAGAAGCTAATGACGGTAGAATATCAATTTTTAAAGCTATCGGCCGTTCATTTGGTGGGCAGAAGTCAAGAAATCTTAGCGATATGGAGTATAATGCAGCACATTATTACATCCTAATGAACTGTAGAGAAGTCGATCCATATATTGAGTAAGTGTATACTTCAATGCTAAATTAAAAATTTAATTTAAATTACAATATACCATAATATTTAATTTCTAACATTAGTTTTCATCCTTTTCATCCCATAAGGATGTTTGTGATAGACAACGACAGATGAATCCCGACATCAGTCAAGTTGCAATTGGGCAGCAATTAGAAACGGAGTTTGCTTACTGGTTTTATGAATTTGTGAGTAGTATCACTCAATCAATTTCGATAATGACTATCATTTTTTGAATTGGATGTCAATAGCTTATTAATTTATAGGTCAACGGTCCATGGTCCACAACCGACAATATTTTCATTAAATGTCTATCGCAATGGCCATTGAAGACCGTAACAACCTCTACTGGCTATTTTGTAAATGGGTACAAATTTCAGATTGAACGATTAGCAGCTTCAAGAGGCACGCAGAACTGGGGCATGTGTGTGAAAGGAGAAAGTGTTGGAGCAAATATGCAGGATTATTATGGAAAGTTAGTAGAGGTGGTTGAAGTTGAATATCCCGGTTGGCCTATGAAACGAACCGTATTGTTTCGTTGTGATTGGTTCGATCCGATAGTTCCTGTGGGCAAAAGGGTTCATAACGACTACAATTTGGTTGAAGTGAACCATCGACGAAGATTGCAGAAATATGACCCATTCATCCTTGCATCCCAAGCTCAGCAAGTCTTTTACTGCGGATATCCAAGTTTGCGCAACGACAAGCGAGATTGGTGGGCCGTTTCTAAAATCGTCCCACGTTCAACAATCGTATTAGAGGAGAGTTCATCAAGTCAATCAGCCGAGTGCCCTGCATTTCAAGAGGATGAGATGGAAATGCATGCAATTGAGGACGACACAAGGGCTCCTGAAATATCACTTAGAGATCCAAATGGTGATGTCCAAGAAATTGCGGATGCAAATGTTCGGTTTCCTTCCGATGATAATGAAACTGATTTGCAATCCGATACGACATCGGATGTTGAACCAACATTTCATGAAACAAATGACATCGATTAAACATAGAGGTTTTTTAAAATTTAACTTTTTTTATAAGTGTTAAATTTTTACATAGTCAATCATTAATCGTAATTTAATTGTATGAATCTTTAGTATTTTTAGTATGACGGGCAGAGGTAGATCTACCGACGACAGACGGAGTGAGCAGGGACGTAGCCCTGCTACATCAGATCACATGAGCGTCGGAGATGGAGAGTTTGGATCTCTAGCAGTCGCACAGCCTTCGATCTCTCCAGCAGTATTACCATCCAGCCGATCGGCACATACCTCCGAGAGTTCTTCTACCATCGGCCGCACTGTACTTCGACTTGATGCTCAAGGGATGTAAGTATATACTAATTAAAAATATATGTTTATGTTTTTAAGTTAATTACTTATAAACATGCATTTTTTTAACAGATTCATTGAGCAGTATCATGTATCCAGCCACATCAGCGTCGTATTTCAGAGGCGTGCAGATCCCAGTGGCTACGATTGGCGCCACGTATCTCCAGCCACGAGGGAGTTTTATTTTTCTGAGTTTCAGGTAAACTTATTAAATACAATTTATCAGTGATATAAAATTTCTTAAACTTAATAAATTTAGAAACTAACTGTTTATTTTAATGCAGAAAAAGTTTACGTGGGATCCTGCCAGCCATGATGCCATTAGGGCAGCATGAGAGGCTCTGACGGGATGTCGATACTCCAACATGCTTCATCGTTGGAGGTCATCGGGTCAGCGTCCTGCGCACGTGCCAGAGGTATTTGGCACGAGTGGCAGCAGGCCTGGCAGTCCGATGGCTGGCGCAGGAGGTCCGCATCAGCCAGCACGAACCGCCGATCTGAGAAGGGCGGTCCTGGCACGGGTCTCTCCCGCCATACTTCGGGCTCCATTTCGATTCAGGAGCACAGACGGTGTATGGTAAGAAAACATAAATATTTTAATTACTATTTTAGTTATTTATAAATATTTGTATTAATATCTTTTTTTTTTGTTATAGTCTGAGCAGGAGGGCGGAGATCCTGGTGAGTTTCGTCTATTCAGGGCGACACACACCAGGAGGGACGGTTCCTGGGTCGACACGCGATCACGGAAGGTTGCGGTAAGAAATTAGATTTATGTAGTATCTGTTTAATTTCTAAAATTTTATTTCGAGAAATTTATTAACTCATTTATTGTTGATTTCATAATTTCAAGACACGAGTCGAGGAGCTTCGCTCCCAGGCATCGCAGGTCGACTCTACTGATGGGGAGACGCCCGTCGAACTCTCAGCAGAGGAGAGTCGGCGTGTGTTTTTGGAGGCTGTTGGTGCCCAGCCACGAGACGCAGGATCTATGGTCTGGGCACTAGAGCTTCTACATATTTTTTTTCATCAGGCCTCCAGCTCGCGAGTTTCTGGTGATATTCCTCCCGAGCATTTACACGACCTTCGCAGATCTATTGTAGAGGAGGTTCGCCAGGAGGTCGAGCAGGATTTCGAGGATCGTATGCGAGGCCGGGATCAGGAGATTGCAGACATACGAGATGAGATGCATTATTTGCAGGATATGGTTAGCCGCTTGTCGCAGAGTCTTCAGCCTCCACGTGATCGCCCAGATTCTTGATGTATTTTTCTTTTCTTTTTTTATGTTGTAAAAACTTTAAAATTTTAATATATGAATTATTTTTGGAAATTGATTATTGTTTGGATTGAGTGAAAAATGTTTCTATCAATATTTAGATTTAACGAAATTGTATTAACCGTTTTAATTTTTAATCTTTTATATTTTTTAAAAAATTTAATTTGCGATGCATTAGCGACTGAAATTGCATCGTTAATATTTTAAAATATTATTATTAAATATTACGATGCAATGACCTGGCATCGTAATAATTTAAAAATAAATTTAATAGCGACGCATTAGCGACTAAAATTGCGTCGCTATTATCTCTAAAATATTTTTAATAAATATTGTGACGCAATAACCTTGCGTCGCAATATTTTTTAAAAAAAAATTATTTGCGACGCATTAGCGACTCAAATTGCATCGCTATTATACCAAAATATTATTATTAAATATTATGACGCATCTAGATGCGTCGCAATATTGCGATGCAATTTAGTACGTCGTAATATTTAATAATAATTTTAAATATTAAAAATTAATTTTAAATTTAGCGACGCATTTGGATGCGTCGCAATATTGCGATGCAATGTTGCGTCGCAGAGCGTCGCAATATTGCGACGCAATTACGACAAATGGGTATTGCGACAGACATCTGAGCGATGCCGTCATTGCGTCGCTATTGCGTCGCAATAGTATGTTTAGCGACGCAATTGCGATGCATTTGGGCGTCGCAATATTTTATTTTTCTTGTAGTGTGAGATATAAAAAATTGAAAACAAAGATATAAAGAAAAGAAAATTTAGTTCTATCTCATTTCGTTGCTACTTGATCACAATTGTGATGCATATTAATACTTTTAATCCTACCAATTTATCACCCTAACATGAATTGATATAATCAAATGAGATGAGCTGATGTGGCCGAAATCAATAAAGCAGTGCAAGTCCATGCACGCTGGTCATTATGAAACCGGGTTGGTCTATAATTAATGAAATATTTGTTAGGTAGGCAGGCAGGTATAGCTGGGCGCTTTACAAAGTTTAGCTCACCCTGCTTGCGTCTATGAACTAAAAGTTATACTCCAATTAAAGCATTATATAGAATAACAACCCTGTTGGCAACGGAAACGGATCCGTAGCTAGTGTACAATGCTGTATGATTAATGTTACTAGTAAAAGTCACATATAAACTAATGGCTAAAAATTACTCAACAGTAAGAATCGTTAGGATGCTAGCGGTCCTGGCTCCTAGGCGGCCCCTGCCTACAAGCGACCCCGACTCGGCTCCGATCTACAAGCGGTTCCTAAACGACTTCTGCCTACAAGTGATCCCGAGTCGGCCCCAACCTACAGACAGTTCCTAGGCGGTCCCGACTCCTAGATGGCCCTTGCCTACAAGCGGCCCCAAGTTGGTCCCGACCTACAGGCGATTCCTAGGTGGCCCCTGCCTACAAGTGGCCCCAAGTCGGTCCCGATCTACATGCGATTCCTAGGCGGTCCCGACCCTCAGGCGGTTCCGGTCCTTATCTTCTCTTATCTTTAAGGCTCATCTCAGCTTTTCATGCAAGCCTATACTTTTGACAAAGCCGGACCCACTAACCAACCTTGATCCATATCGATCTAATAAGACAAAGTTTGTCAGTTCCAGCACAGGCCTCAAAAGTTATCATCTATCAGGCAACATTAATGACCCTGATCAGATGAGGCCCCAAAGGTCATCGCCCATCAAGCAACATTAATGACTGATCAGATGAGACCCCAAAGGTCATAATCCATCATGAAGCTACAACTCTCCAAACTAATGAGGCCCAAAAAGTCATCAAGAAGATTTAATGACTTTGGTCAAATAAGCCTCAAAAGGTGATCATCTGACATGAAGTACTAATCACTCGGATCAGAGGGGATGAATCTGATCCCACCGATTCTGACATTCCATCTATAAAAGTCATGGCTCATCATGAGATTCCAATCTTATCAAGCAAACCATACAGGCTCATAAAATGGATAAGAGGAACCCCTGAACAAGGTATGAAGACTCAAGCAAATACTTAGAGAATTTTTTTATCTTCTTCCTAACTCATTCGAGCTTTCTTAAACTCACGGCTATGATACTGATCACTAACATGAGCATCGGAGGGTCCCCACCAGAATATCTGGTCCCCAGAACTTCTTACAGATCTTGGCACCGAGGTGAAGCTCCTTCAAAAACTCATGGCACATCCTTTGATGCTCAAGGACGTCAGCTCAAAGTGATTGGACATCATCAGATTGGCACGCCAAGTAGGGGGTGGATGTGACATTGAAGGAAAGACCACTCTGTAGCTATGAGTTACAAGCTCACCCTCTCCTACGCAACAATGGGGGCGACGCATGTTTAGGAGGTTTCTTTCAGTTTCACTGGTGGCGTCCCCATCGTGTCGAGCAGTCAGAGGCCAACTTTCCTACTCTTTCATCACCACTGATCTTAGCTACCCCACAAGAGCAACTGGCTAACCTCACTCAACAAGTCCAAGTTCTTATTGGAGTAGCTCGCGAGTTGCAAGAGCAACGATCAGTGGCTACTCAACAATAATCTGGACCTCCTGTACCACCTGCAGCAGCTGTCCCAGCTAGTCAACAATCTACTTATAGAAGACCCTCTCCACAGAAGCATCACCACCGTCAAGCTCCATCCAGGCACCACCATCAAGAAACCTTTAATAGGTCGTGGTCTCCCATCCGTCACTCTGGCAACCCTTCTTTCAAATGGCGATGGGGAAGGAGCCCAGGGGTACATAACATCATCAACATCATCGCTCCCTCTCCTCATCGTCTGAATCGACAAGCGAGGACCTTAATAGCCGGATGGAGAGGCGTTTGGAGGAGCAAGAATGATGGTTAGAGGAGCTTAACCAAAAACTCAATAACCAACCAGGGGTGGATTACGATACTCGCCCACCCCTCACTTATTGGATTATGAAAGAATCTGTAACTCACAAGTTTCGTCTTCCCCAGTTGGATCCTTATGACGGCACCATGGATCCACTAGACCACTTGGAGAATTATAAATCTCTCATGCAAGTTCAGGAGGCGACTGATGCCCTCCTATGTATTGCCTTCTCTACTACCCTTCGGAAGGCTGTGCATGCTTGGTATTCTCACCTACTCCCGCGCAGTATCGACTCTTTCCGATAGTTGGAGAAAGCCTTCTTAGCATAATTTGATGCCTGTCGAAAGATCCCTCGGGTAACGGATAGTCTGTTCTCCGTTCAGCAAAAGGAAGAAGAACTCTTGAAAGATTTCATAGCCCGATTCAAGATAACAGCCCTCGAGGTATACCATCTCGATGATGCTGTGGCCACCCTAGCCCTGAAGGGAGGACTCCGCTCCTCTCGCTTTACCTATTTATTAGACAAGAAGCCTCCCGATTCCTATGCCGAGCTTTTGAATCGTGCACAAAAATATATTTGTGCCAATGAAGTTGATTTCACTCGAAGAAATGCTGAGAGGGGGACTAGCAAGAAACCAGTCCGCATGGAGCTAAGCAGACCTCCTCTCAAGAAGTCTGAAACCCCACAATGGCTAGATAACCGGCGCAGGAACTTGGCCATCAAAGAGAAAAACTTCACACCTCTCCTTGCCCCTAGGTCTCATATACTTATGGAGATTGAAAGTGAGTCTTATCTCCAGCGCCCTCCCTCACTGAGGACAAACACTGCTCGCGATAGGAGTCACTATTACCGCTTTCATAGAGAATACGACCATGATATTGAAGACTGTCGTCATCTGAAGCATGCCATTAAAGAGCTCATCCAGCGGGGCTATCTTGGAAAGTGTTCAGAAGGGAGGATATTTGGCCGTTCTAGCTCTGATGGGGCCCCCACTTGTTCAACCCAATATTGACAACACTCCAATGGAGAGGACGGTGGGCATGCTTTCATGAGGAATGACTTCATCTTCAAAGAGAGGGGATGAGGGAATAGAAAATGTAATCTCCTTTTTCAAAGAGAAGTTAGCAAGGAGGGGTAACTTAAGTGATGACAGCATAATCGACTTTATGATGATCTAAGCATATGTAAAAAGAATACTTGTAGATAATGGGAGTTCTGCAAACATTCTTACTTATGATGCTTTTGTTTGAATGAATCTACCTTTCGACTCCTTGCAACTGATAACCACACTTCTGGTTGGCTTCATAGGAGACTCAGTAAGGGTTGAAGGTGAAATCACCTTACCAGTCACGGCAGGATCACTGCCGTGTCAAAGCACGGTCCTAATGAGGTTCTTAGTGGCCCGAGTGTCTCCGACATACAATATCATACTCGGTCGGCCTGATTTAAACCTCTTGAACACTGTGATATCCACTAGGTGCCTGCTCGTGAGATTCCCTACCAATGGAGGGATTGACGAGATGCATGAGGAGCAAAATCCTGTACAATTATGTTACCATATGGCTCATAGCCCTCAAGAAATGGTGACCCAACCAACTTTGGTGCTGCTCAACCCTAGAGAGTCTGAAAGAAGAGGAGAGTCAGCCGAGTGCTTACTATCCTACCCGCTGGGGGATGACCCTGTGAAGGCCATGCAAATTGGTGAGCTTTTTTCTCTGGAGATGAAGAATCAGCTCCTTACTTTCTTGTGAGCAAACTCAGATGTCTTCATATGGTCAGCGTTAGACATGCATGGCATCCCTTCGGATGTAATTACTCACAAGCTCAATGTTGATCCAAAGTACCGACCTGTTCACCAAAAGAAGAGAAGTTTTTTCCCTGAGCGGCAGAGAGCCATAGACGAGGAAGTCAACAAACTACTTGCTGCTAGCCACATTCGGGAGGCGCAATACCCGGATTGGCTAGCCAATGTGGTCATGGACTGAAAAGTGAGTGAAAATTAGCGAATCTGCATCGACTTTACTGATCTCAATAAAGCATGTCCCAAAGACAACTTTCCTTTGCCACGGATCGACCATTTAGTGGATTCCACGTCCGGCCATGAGCTCCTCAGTTTTATGCATGCCTTCTCTGGGTATAATCAAATAAGGATAGATCTGATGGATGAAGAGAATGCCTCTTTCATCACTGAGAAGGGCATTTACTACTTTAAAGTAATGTCCTATGGGCTAAGAATGCAAGGGTTACCTACCAGAGATTGATGAATAAAGTCTTTAAAGATCAGATTAGATGCAACATGAAGGTATATGTGGATGATATACTAACTAAGAGCACTTCATTGCCAACCATGTCGCAGATTTAGAAGAGACATTTAATAACCTTCGGCGTCATCAGATGAAGCTTAACCCTCGTAAGTATGCATTCGGTGTCACTATCAGAAAACTCCTGGGCTTTTTAGTGACCCAGCAAGGGATTGAAGCAAATATGGAGAAGATTCAAGCCATCCTTGACATGAGACAACCAGTCAATAAGAAAAAAAGTACAATGGCTCACCAAAAGTATGGCCGCTCTGAGCCAATTCTTATCCAAATCGGTCGAGAGATGCATGTCCTTCTTCAAAGCTCTACGCAAGGCCGATGGCTCCAAGTGGACGAAGAGTTGCCAGAAAGCCTTCGAGGAGCTGAAGGAGTTTTTATCTACACTACCATTATTGCCGAAGCCTAAGGAACGAGAAAAGCTCTTCCTCTATCTTGTCATCTCCCCGGAGGTAGTCAGTTCCGTTCTGGTGTGACTCGACCCCGATGGAGCGCAAAGGCCCATTTATTATACTAGCAAGGTGCTCCATGATGCGGAGATCAGGTACTTCAAAACTGAAAAAATTATTTTCGCTCTGATCATCTCTGCTCAGCGTCTCAGACTATATTTTCAAGCCAATTCAATCATGGTGCTTACAGACCAACCTCTTAGAGTTGTCTTGGCTCACCCTGATACCTTTGGTCGCTTGGCTAAATGGGCCATCAAATTGGGAGAATTTGATCTTTCATTTCAGTCCCGGTCTGCCCTAAAGTCTCAGGTGTTGGCAAATTTTCTGGTGGAGTGCACCTGAATATAAGAGCAATCCGAAGATTTCCTCATGATGTGTCCAGACGCTGATGAAGATGCAATGAAAGCCTGGATCCTCCATGTTGATGATGCATCTAATTCTCAAGGAACTAGAGCTGGTCTTATTCTTGCAAATCCGAAGGGTGTCATATTGGAATACGCTCTTTGATTCCTTTTCAAAGTTACAAATAATCAAGCCGAATATAAGGCCTTATTGACCAAAATCAAGCTTGCCCAAGAGCTCGAAGTAAAGCGCCTCAGGGCCTTCACCGACTCTTAGCTCATCTCCGAACATGTTACTGGAGAGTATGAAGCTCGAGATCATATTATGTCTCGATATCTAAATAAAGTTAAGTTGTTGACCTCTTCACTGGCCTACTTCACTATTAGTTACATCCTCAGGGGCAAAAATGCTAGAGCCAACACCTTGTCGTGGCTAGCCACCTCGACAATAACACTTTGGGTAGAACATATATCGAGCACCTGAAAACTCCAAGTATCGATGTAGTGAAGTAGACTCTATCGGTTATGCAAGAATCAACATGGATGGATGCCTACATCCACTATATTACTGACGGAACTCTCCTCACTGATCCCATAGAAGCCAGATTACTTAAGTGCAGGTCTTTCAAGTTTGTGTTGCTGAATGGGCAGTTGTATCGGAAGTTCTTCTCTTATCCCCTTCTTAAATGTGTTAGCCCAGTAGATGCTGATTATATCCTTAGAAAGATTCATGAAGACATATTAGGGAATCATCTGGGGGGCAGATCACTAGCGCACAAAGCCCTTCGCCAGGGATACTGTTGGCTCACCATGCGAAAAGATGCTGCTGAACTAGTCCAAAAGTATGACAGTTGCCAACGATATTCTAATATTCAGCGACAGCCAGCTTCTCAACTGAGCCTGCTCTGCTCCGTAGCCCTTTGCTCAATGGGGAATAGATATTCTTGGACCATGCCCTCTAGCTTTAGGACAACGAAGATTTTTAGTTGTCACCATCGACTATTTTACCAAATGGGTCGAGGTTGAGGCGCTAGCTAAGATCACCGAAAGCAAGGTGAAGGCATTTTTCTAAAAATCTATTATCTATCGATTTGGCTTACCTTATATCATCATCACCGACAACGATCACCAGTTCGATAACGCTGCATTCAAGACCTTTTGTGCTGAGCTGGTTATATATCACTGATTCACTTTTGTTGGGCATCCGCAGACCAATGGAGAAGCATAAGTCATGAATCAGACCATCCTTTGGAGACTTAGAGTCTGACTGGATGAGTCTAAAGGCAGATGGGTGGAGGAACTTCTAATTGTATTATGGGCATATCATACGACTCCTAGAGTCCCCATGGGAGAGATTCATTTCAGCCTTGTCTTTGGATCTGAAGCGGTCATCCCAGTAGAAATTAATCTTCCAAGCCTCCAAGTGGAATCATATAAAGAAGAAGACAACTCTGATCAACTAAGGGCTAACCTCAACTTCGTCGACGAGATCTGGAATTAGGCGCAGCTCAAGATTGTTGTATTCCATCAGTGGACTACAAAATATTATAATGCTCGGTCCGCTTTAAGACGTTCCACCTTGGAGATCTAATCCTTATGAGGGCCGAGATATCTAGACCAACTAAAGGAAGTAAGCTATCTCTGAATTGGGAAGGGCCTTATCGAGTTGCAAAAGCACTTCATCAAGAAGCTTACCGACATGAGCAATTAGATGGACAGCCAATCCCGCGTACCTGGAATGCAAACAATCTTCGCTGGTATTACCAATAGTGAGTGTACTTGGCCAATGATTATAAAGAAAAGCTTTCAATTTCATTTTTCTACTCTGATTATAAGAAAAGCTTTCAATTCTAAAAGGACCTCGGCGGTCCCGTGATCATAGACACCCTTGGGCCGGAGCAAGAAACCCCAAGGTGGTTTAACTCCTATGGTCTCGGTGGCTCTGAGTCAAACTCTCTGACTGACATGAGAAACCTATGTGGCAATTTTTAAAAAGACCTCGGTGGTCCTGCGATCATTGACACCCCTAGGCCGGTGCAAAAAACCCCCAAAGTGGTTTAAGTCCTATGGTTTCTATGGCCCCGAGTCAAACTCTCAGGCCGGCACAAGAAACCTCTGTAGTAGTTTTCAAAAGGACCTCAGCGGTTTTGCGATCATAGACACTCCTGGGCCGGCACAAGAAACCTCCGAAGT
>UESW01001796.1:0-228354 GCA_900491605.1 Calamus simplicifolius | reverse complement strand
GGAAATCATCTGTGGGGCAGATCACTAGCGCACAAAGCCTTCGCCAGGGATACTGTTGGCTCACCATGCAAAAAGATGCTGCTGAACTAGTCCAAAAGTATGACAGTTGCCAACGATATTCTAATATTCAGCGACAGCCAGCTTCTCAACTGAGCTCGCTCTCTGCTCCGTAGCCCTTTGCTCAATGGGGAATAGATATTCTTGGACCATGCCCTCTAGCTTCAGGACAACGAAGATTTTACTTATCACCATCGACTATTTCACCAAATGGGTCGAGGTTGAGGTGCTAGCTAAGATCACCGTGAGCAAGGTGAAGGCATTTTTCTAAAAATCTATTATCTATCGATTTGGCTTACCTTATACCATCATCACCGACAACGATCACCAGTTCGATAACGCTACATTCAAGACCTTTTGTGCTGAGCTGGGTATATATCACTGATTCACTTCTGTTGGGCATCCACAGACCAATGGAGAAGCATAAGTCATGAATCGGACCATCCTTCGGAGACTTAGAGTCTGACTGAATGAGTCTAAAGGCAGATGGGTGGAGGAACTTTTAATTGTATTATGGGCATATCATACGACTCCTAGAGTCCCCATGGGAGAGACTCGTTTCAGCCTTTTCTTTGGATCTGAAGCGGTCATCCCAGTAGAAATTAATCTTCCAAGCCTCCGAGTGGAATCATATAAAGAAGAAGATAACTCTGATCAACTAAGGGCTAACCTCAACTTCATCAACGAGATCTGGAATTAGGCGCAGCTCAAGATTGTTGTATTCCATCAGTGGACTGCAAAATATTATAATGCTCGGTCCGCTTTAAGACGTTCCACCTTGGAGATCTAATCCTCATGAGGGCCGAGATATCTAGACCAACTAAAGGAAGTAAGCTATCTCTGAATTGGGAAGGGCCTTATCGAGTTGCAAAAGCACTTATCAAGAAGCTTACCGACATGAGCAATTAGATGGACAGCCAATCCCGCGTACCTGGAATGCAAACAATCTTCGCTGGTATTACCAATAGTGAGTGTACTTGGCCAATGATTATAAAGAAAAGCTTTCAATTTCATTTTTCTACTCTAATTATAAGAAAAGCTTTCAATTCTAAAAGGACCCTCGGCGGTCCCGTGATCATAGACACCCTCGGGCCGGAGCAAGAAACCCCCAAGGTGGTTTAACTCCTATGGTCTCGATGGCTCTGAGTCAAACTCTCTGACTGACATGAGAAACCCATGTGGCAATTTTCAAAAAGACCTCGATGGTCCTGCGATCATTGACACCCCCAGGCCGGTGCAAAAAACCCCCAAAGTGGTTTAAGTCCTATTGTTTCTGTGGCCCCGAGTCAAACTCTCGGGCCAGCACAAGAAACCTCCATAGTAGTTTCCAAAAGGACCTCAGCGGTTTTGCGATCATAGACACCCCTGGGCCAGCACAAGAAACCTCAGAAGTGGTTTAAGTTCTATGGTCTCGGTGGCCCCGAGTCAAACTCCTAGGCCAGCATGAGAAACTCTTGTGGTAGTTTTCAATAGAACCTCGGTGGTCCTATGATCATTGACACCCCCGGACCGGCGCGAAAAACTCCCGAGGTGGTTTAAGTCTTATGATCTCGATGGCCTCGAGTCAAACTTCCGAGCCAGCACGAGAAACCCTCGTGGTAGTTTCCAAAAGGACCTCAACAGTCCCGTGATCATGACACCCTGGGCCGGCGCAAGAAACCCCCAAGGTGGTTTAAGTTCTATGGTCTCGGCAGCCCCGAGTCAAACTCCCGGGCCGGCTAGAGAAACCTCCATGGCAGTTTTCAGAAGGATCTTGGCAGTGATACCCTCTGGGCTCATGGTAATGACTGGCATTGGCATTCGAGGAACACCCTAGCAAAAGCCCAAGAGGTCAATATGAACCTAAACGTTCCTATAAAACCCACATGCCAAATCATCAACACTCTAAGTACACTCATAAGGATAGAGGCGTATCTTATTGAATCCGAAGGCTACAGCAAAGACGTAGTCGCTCAAAAGATCATAGCATTACAAAAAGATAAGTTCATTAAATTCAGACAAAATATTTTTCTATTAAGGATTCTCTTATTAATCTCATTGTTGGAAGATTATCGAAAAATTATCTGCCCCAATCCTTTTGATTTTGATGATTACTAAAAGCCATTGAGTTCATTAAAAGATATAATGAGTTTATTTAAATGAGCAATAAATTTATTTTGAACAATCAATGAGAATGTTAAAGTTTGACTTTAATCAATTTTGAAAGTAACTTTAAGCTCAATGTTTAAACTTTCAAAAAGAAATTTTATAATTCATGTTTTAATCAATGAGTTTTTGGAATAGTTCTTGAATTAATTCTTAATGTCAATTTATTGAATTCAAGTCAAAAAATGAATTAAAATAATCTGGAACGATTTTAATGTCAATCAGAAAATTTCTGATTTTTGATACGTTCCGGAGCCGACTCTAGAGTTTCAGAGTCGACTCCACTCAGTGTACAGAAATGTGATTTCTCGAGTCGACCCACATTTCGAGTCGACCCCTGATTCTGTCGAGCCGACTCCTGACTGTGCGAGTCGACTCCGCTCAGACACCAGAAGAGTGTTTTTCTGAGCACTTCGCGAGTCGACCCCAATTTTCATGAGTCGACCCCCGACTTTCAGGAGTCGACACTTTACTTTTGGTGAGTCGACCCCTAACCTTTAAACATTTCTATTTTTAGTAATCGAGCTTCGAGCCGACTCGGGAAAAGCTGAGTCGACTCCAGCAAATCTGGGCGAAATTTTTACGATGCCAACTCAGCTCCAACGGTAAGATTTTTGATAACGGCTATTTTTCTTTGTCTCTAACGGATATATTTTGCAGAATCTATAAATAGAGGAGCTCTTTTCAAATCAAAGAGAGCAAGAGAGAGAAAAAGAAAAAGAAAGAAAAGGAAAAACAGAGCTTATTGAAAAATCCTGATTCAAAATAGAGTGAAAAAAGAGTGAAATCAAAGGAAGATTCTGTGCTCCAGCTCTACAATCCAAAAGTTCAAGAAGAAATCCAAGAGCAATATCAAGATTTCCAACCTCAAAGAAAAGAGAAAAGCCCAAATCAACTCCAAAGGAGAATCTGTGCTGAGGCCTGATTCCACACTTCAAAGGAGTTGAAGAAAAGAAGAAAAGCCAAAGCCAACCAAACTGCAAATCAGGCTTTTCTAAACTCTATTTTATTTTGTTAATCTGCTCAAAGGAGATTGTAAACAAACTTTTATTCTTTGTACTATTCAATCTGGGATTGAACTAGTGGAGGTAGTTTACCTCGTTAAGCAAGCGTTTGGGTTTTGTGCTGGTGAGCCCGTGTAAAACCGGCTGGGTTCGTTGTGATCCCGGGAAAACAACAAGTTTGAGTTGTGAGCTTGTAAAACAACTCGGCTGTAATCTAGGGAGATTATAGTGTGGACCCAAGTGAATCTTGGGAGTGGACGTAGGTGCTGGTTGCACCGAACCACTATAAAATCCTTGTGTTTGCCGTGCTCATTTGTCTCTCACTCTATCTCTCTTATATTTCTGTTTGTGCATTGCTTATAAGTTAATTTCTCTCACTTGCACATCTTGAGTTAATTTGTTTAAAACATTTAAAAAGTCTTAAATTTTTAAGAACCCAATTCACCCCCCCCCTCTTGGGTTGCCATCTGGGCCAACAATTGGTATCAGAGCAAGTGCTCATTTAGAATTTGATCTCACGATCAAGGGCTAAAGATCCTTATGGCAACACAAAGTGGTTCATGTTTTGCTGAAGGTCATTCTACGAATAGACCTCCTTTATTTAATGGAACCAACTATTCATATTGGAAAGCTAGAATGAGAATATTCATTCAAGCTTCTGACTATGAATTGTGGGGAGTAATAATAAATGGACCTAGTACACCCACACACGTAGTTGATGGCACTATTGTTCCTAAGCCCGAAAGGGATTGGAATGATAATGATAGGAGAATGGCACAATTAAATGCTAAAGCCATTAACATTTTGTATTGTTCCTTAGACTCTAATGAATTCAACCGAATCTCAACATGTAATTCCGCAAAAGAAATTTGGGATAGGTTGGAAATAACACATGAAGGAACAAACCAAGTAAAAGAATCAAAGATAAATATTTTGGTTCATAAATATGAATTATTTACCATGGAACAAAATGAAACCATCACATGCATGTTCACTAGATTCACTGATATTGTGAATGGTTTGAAAAGTCTTGGAAAAGTATATACTAACTCTGAGCTTGTTCGCAAAATTCTTAGGTCACTTCCAAGGACTTGGGAAGCCAAGGTGACAGCCATACAAGAAGCCAAAGATCTGAACATCCTACCATTGGAAGAGCTTCTTGGTTCGCTAATGACTCATGAGCTTCAAGTTAAACAACATGTCAATGAGGATGAGTCAAGAAAGAAGAAGACCATCGCCCTCAAAGCTGCGGAAAAGGAAGTAAGCAGCAGCGATGATGAAGAGGATGATGATGATGAGACAGCCCTCCTTGCAAGGAAATTCAAGAAGTTTATGCAAAGAAGGAGGCCCTTCCACAAGAAGAGATTTGATCAAAAATGGAAGGAGAAAAAGAAAAGGATAAGAAAAAGGAAAAGGACAAAGAGAAAGAGCCCTTAGTATGTTATGAATGTAAAAAGCCAGGGCATTTTAGATATGACTGTCCTTTACTTAAGAAGGCCTATAAGAAAAAGAAAAAGGCCTACATGGCAACTTGGACTGACAGTGAAGAGTCTTCTTCCGAAGAAGAAGAACAAAAAGAAGTTGCAAATGTTTGCTTCATGGCGGACGACAACGAAGAGGTAAGTACCGAAACCCCCGATGATGAATTTACTTTTGATGAAATGTTTGAAGCATTTAATGAATTGATGATTGATTTCAAGGCTTTGAAAAAGAAACACAAATCTTTGAAAACTGAAAACTTAAATTTAATTGAGAAAAATGAATTAAATCTTGTAGTTAAAGATTTAAAAGATAAAAGGAAACACTTCTTAATGAAAAGAATGATTTTGTTCATAAGATTGATTTGATAAAATCTGAAATGAAAATCTAATTAAAGAAAAAGAATCAATCTCTAATGAAAATGATTTTCTAAAGAAAGATGTTAAAAAGTATAAAGACATTGTTGAGAAATTTACTCTAAGCTCAACTAAACTAAATATGATTTTAGATAGTCAAAAAGCAGTTTTTGACAAAGCAGGTTTAGGGTATAACACATTTAGAAAACAAAAATCATTGAAAAATATTTTTGTAAAAGCTAACCAAAGTAATATTACTTGTTTTAAATGTAATCAAAAAGGACATAAATCTTTTGAGTGCAAAACAATAAGTAATAATGAAAAATTAAACACTAAAGGAAAGAAAATTTGGGTTCCGAAAGGAACAATTTTTATTGCTACTAACCATGAAGGACCCAAGAAAGCTTGGGTACCTAAACATAAAGTTTAAATTATGTTGCAGGAATGTCTTGTAGCCAAAAGATCAAAGAAAAAGTGGTACCTTGATAGTGGCTGCTCAAGACATATGACGGGTGACAAAGATGAATTCATCACCCTGGAAGAAAAGAAAGGTGGAGTTGTTACGTTTGGCGATAATGGTAAAGGTCAAATTATGGGCCTTGGTAAAGTTCGTATAACTCCATCTACATTTATTGATAATGTACTTTATGTTGATGGTTTGAAGCATAATCTAATTAGTATAAGCCAATTATGTGATAAAAACTTTAATGTTTCATTTAAATCTTCTATATGCACTGTAACTAATTCTATTGATAATAGCATTGTATTTACTGGTTATAGACATGGCAATGTTTACTTGGTTGATCTAGAAAAATTATCTTTGAGTGATCATTGCTTAATTGCTGACAATGCTAATATAAATGAAATTAGTTGGTTGTGGCATCGTAGATTAGGTCATGCAAGCACACACCTTATTTCAAAATTAATTAAAATGGATTTAGTTAAAGGCTTACCTAAACTAGATTTTGAAAACAACAAAATATGTGATGCATGTCAATTTGGAAAACAAACTAGAAGTTCTTTCAAATCTAAAAATGTTGTTTCAACTTCTAGGCCATTAGAGCTACTTCACATGGACCTTTTTGGACCAACTAGAACCACAAGTCTAGGAGGAAAGAAATATGGTCTAGTGATTGTAGATGATTATTCTAGATATACTTGGGTAATGTTTTTAGCTCACAAAGATGAGACTTTCTCGATATTCCTGAAATTCTTCAAGAAAGTCACAAATGAGAAAAACACTACCATAGTATCTCTAAGAAGTGATCATGGAACTGAATTTGAAAATCACTTATTTGAAAGTTTCTGCACTGAAAATGGTATTAATCATAATTTTTCAGCCCCTAGGACTCCACAGCAAAATGGTGTAGTTGAAAGGAAAAATAGGACTCTAGAAGACATGGCCCGTACCATGCTATGCGAAAGTAACCTACCAAAGTACTTTTGGGCGGAAGCTATTAACACAGCATGCTACATCTTAAATCGAGCCCTAATAAGACCAATCTTAAAGAAAACACCTTATGAATTATGGAATGAAAGAAAACCCAATATAAAATACTTTCATGCATTTGGATGTAAATGTTTTATTCATAATAATGGTAAAAACAATTTAGGAAAATTTGATGCTAAATCTGATGAAGGAATATTCTTAGGATATTCAACAACTAGTAAAGCTTATAGAGTATTTAACAAGAAAACCTTAGTAGTTGAAGAATCCATTCATATAGTTTTCGATGAGTCTTTAGCATCTAGTTCTGAAAAGCTTGATGATGAGGAAGATACAAACATAATTGAAAAGATCTTGAAAAACTTAATATTGAAGTATCTTCAGATCATGAGCAAGAAGCTAAAGATGATGATTCACATAAGGACGATGATCAATATTGATCATAATGATATAGATCTTCCAAGAGACTGGAGATATGCTCATAGTCATCCCAAGGAATTGATTATAGGTGATCCATCTCAAGGAATAAGAACTAGATCATATATGAGAAATATTAGTAATCATCTTGCATTTGTATCACAAATTGAACCTAAAACTATTGAAGAAGCTGAAAAAGATAATAATTGGATGTTAGCAATGCAAGAAGAATTAAATCAATTTACAAGAAATAATGTATGGACTTAGTTGAAAGACCTAAAAATCATTCAGTTATAGGATCAAAATGGTTTTTAGAAATAAACTAGATGAAAATGGCATAGTAATTAGAAACAAAGCTAGATTAGTTGCAAAAGGATATAATCAAGAAGAAGGTATTGATTTTGATGAAACCTTTGCACCAGTAGCTAGATTAGAAGCCATTAGACTTTACTTGCATTTGCATGTCATATGAATTTTAACTTATTTCAAATGGATGTTAAAAGCGCATTTTTAAATGGATTTATAAATGAAGAAGTTTATGTAGAACAACCACCAGGTTTTGAAGATCACGAATTTTCAAATCACGTTTTTAAATTGCACAAAGCTTTATATGGTTTGAAACAAGCACCTAGAGCTTGGTATGATAGGATTAAGTAAATTCTTAATTGAAAATGATTTTACAAGAGGAAATGTTGATAAAACTTTTTTTGAAAAGAAAAAGTAAAGATTTACTTGTAGTACAAATATACGTTGATGACATTATTTTTGGTGCTACTAACGATTCTCTATGTCAAGAATTTGCCAAGTTGATGCAGGGAGAATTCGAGATGAGCATGATGGGAGAACTCAACTTCTTCCTTGGACTCCAAATCAAACAAAGCAAAGAGGGAATCTTCATCAACCAAACAAAATACACAAGAGAAATCCTAAAGAAGTTTGGTATGGAATCAATGAAACCCCTCGGAACACCAATGAGTCCTTCATGCAAGCTGGACAAAGATGAAGAAGGTAAGAAGGTTGATCAAAATATTATCGAGGTATAATCGGATCCCTACTTTATTTAACTGCAAGTAGACCAGATATTATGTTTGCTGTATGTTTATGTGCTAGATTTCAATCAGAACCTAAAGAATCACATTTAATTGCTGTTAAAAGAATACTAAGATATGTAAGTGGAACAAAAAATGTAGGTTTATGGTATTCTAGAGACTCCACATTAAATCTAATTGCATACACTGATTCTGATTATGCTGGATGTAAGTTAGATAGAAAAAGCACAAGTGGTGCATGCCAATTCTTAGGAAGTAACTTAATCTCATGGTTTAGCAAAAAGCAAAATTCAGTTGCATTATCAACTACTGAAGCTGAATATGTAGCTGGAAGTTGCTGTGCGCAAATCCTATGGATTAAGCGACAACTTGAAGACTATGGTATCACACTTAATAAGACACCCATAAAATGTGATAACACAAGCGCAATCAATTTAACTAAAAATCCAATTCAACATTCAAGAACAAAACACATAGAAATTAGATATCATTTTATAAGAGAACATGTAGCTAATAATGAAATTGTCTTGATTATGTTAACACTGAAGAACAATTAGCTGACATATTTACAAAACCTTTAAATGAAGAAAGATTCTGTTATCTTAGAGGAGAGTTAGGATTTGTGATCCATTAGAATGAATTTGAAACCCCTAAGGAAATTTTATCTAAGATTCTTCAAATTTGATCTTTAAGGAAATCTTATCTAGAATTCATATCTAATTGATCACTCATATTCAATGATTATTTTATCAATTTTTATGATCAATTCCGGACACATTTCAGAAATTTCATGTTTTTCTCTGAAATGGTCTCGGAGCCGACTCGGTGCAGTATCGGAGTCGACTCCTGGTTTCGACTGAAACTCTCGGGTCGACCCCTCCTCGGCGCGAGTCGACTCCAAGTCGGGATGGTTTTCTGTGACTGTCCGGAGTCGACCCCGCTTTGCGCGAGCCGACTCGAAGTGGTCCCAGGTTGATTTATCTAGGGCAGAGTCGACCCCGTTCATTTCAAATTTCAATCTTCAAAATACTCTCTCCAAATTCTCCAAACCTTCCAAACTTCCTAAAATCCCTGATTACACTTCCAATCGATCAATGGCACCCAAAACCTAGCTTGTGCGGCCGGGTGAAGAGGAAGCGGGCCGTCGTGAGGCGTCCGTGCGTGAGCCGTCTCGGATTCCATCTCTTCACTCCCTGCTTCTGCTGCTACTCTTCCCAGGTAGATCTTAGCAGATAGATACAACGGGTAGAAAGGTGGATTTTGAGTTATTTGAAGCTGAGGGTTTTTGTTGGGAGACAATTGATTGAGATGGGATGGGAGAAATATGTTCACTGGATTGCCCCACTATCCCTGCTCTAGTTAAGGAATTTTACAAAAATTTGTCTAGAGGAGATGGTTAGTTAGCAAGTGAGAGGCATAGGATCTCTGTACTGTTGAGCTTCTTTCTAGACTGTTGGATTTACCCTATCTGGCACTCCACTTTTCTTCAGAAGATAGTCCCGCTCTTGCAAGATTATTAAACGGGATGTTGTCGGATTTGAAGAGGTTTTTGCCAATCAACTTCTTTAGAACTGAGATTATTACATAACATCTGCAGTAGGATACTCTTTCCAAGACTGGAAGATTTGATTATGTATCGGAAAGAGATATCTTTGTGATGGATGCCATTGTGACGGGCAAACCTATAAATCTTCCCAGTATGATACTTTGGTACATTGCAGACTGTGGAGGAAAAAGAAAGTCTAGTCTGCCCTATGGCATGATTCTAACCAAGATTTTTCAAAGCCAAGGAGTTGTGATTTCTGATAATGAGCCAATGAGGAATCTAAGACATACTGACTTTTATAGCTTGGCCACTATTCATCGAATGGGTTTTATTAAGAAAAATGGAAAATGGGAGAGGAAAGGACTGATAGAAGATAGAGCTACAGATGTTGAGGCTGCAGGACCTTCAGTCAGACATCCTTCACCTGCACCTCCGAGCCCTTCTACTTCTGCCCCTGCTCCAGCCCCCGCTCCATTTTTGATCAAGCTTCATCATCTTCTGCCGGTTTCTCAGATCTACAGTTAAAGCAACTCAAAGTTCTATTTGATGATCAATCTGAAAAACTTAAATCTGAATTTGAGAATAAGTTATGAATTTGAAGGAGACTCTTATTCATTGGATGATCGTATCTAAGATGAGTCTACTCTCAGCTCTTCTTCGGTATCCTTAAGTGGAGATCTCAAAAATATTTTTGAAGAACTTAAGGATATGCGGAGATGGAGAGACCTAGAGTGCAATGCGAGCTTCAAGACAAGATTTTGACTGCTTGCACTTTTGTAGATGAAAGATTAAAGATTATGTAAAATCAATCTGAAGGAATGAAGAACATAGTAGATCATTTAACTAGGATTGTAAGAACTCATTTTGATGTATTAGATTTCAATCCTTGCTATGTATGAAAAATGTAATGTTTATTTTGATATCAATGTATTGAACATTTTGATGTATTAGACTTTTGATGAAATGATTTTGATTACTCAATGTATTTCCTTCTTTCAATGAATGAATGAATTGTTAAATCTTATCTTGATTGAATGTTTATGATTCTCTACCTTTTTGTTGATAACAAAAAAGGGGGAGAGTTTTATAGTTTATTATGATTGAAAATGATATGAGAAAATGGATATTTATTTAAGTTTCATAGGGGGAGCTACCTCATTCAGGGGGAGCCTAAGCCTAACTATGAAATCAAAATAAATTTCTAATCAATCATGCATAAACTCAATGTTTTTGTCATCATCAAAAAGGGGGAGATTGTTGGAAGATTATTGAAAAATTATTGCCCCAATCCTTTTGATTTTGATGATTACTAAAAGCCATTGAGTTCATTAAAAGATAATGAGTTTATTTAAATGAGCAATAAATTTATTTTGAACAATCAATGAGAATGTTAAAGTTTGACTTTAATCATTTTGAAAGTAACTTTAAGCTCAATGTTTAAACTTTCAAAAAGAAATTTTATAATTCATGTTTTAATCAATGAGTTTTTGGAATAGTTCTTGAATTAATTCTTAATGTCAATTTTATTGAATTCAAGTCAAAACAATGAATTAAAATAATCTGGAACGATTTTAAAGTCAATCAGAAAAGTTTCTGATTTTTGATACGTTCCGGAGCCGACTCTAGAGTTTCAGAGTCGACTCCACTCAGTGTACAGAAATGTGCATCTGTCTCGAGTCGACCCACGAAATTTTCGAGTCGACCCCTGATTCTGTCGAGCCGACTCCTGACTGTGCGAGTCGACTCCGCTCAGACACCAGAAGAGTGTTTTTCTGAGCACTTCGCGAGTCGACCCCCAATTTTCATGAGTCGACCCCCGACTTTCAGGAGTCGACACTTTACTTTTGGCGAGTCGACCCCTAACCTTTAAACATTTCTATTTTTAGACGAGCTTCGAGCCGACTCCAAAAGCTGAGTCGACTCCAGCAAATCTGGGCGCAATTTTTACGATGCCAACTCAGCTCCAACGGTAAGATTTTTGATAACGGCTATTTTTCTTTGTTCTAACGGCTATATTTTTGCAGAATCTATAAATAGAGGAGCTCTTTTCAAATCAAAGAAGAAATAGAGAGAAAGAAAAAGAAAGGAAAATGAAAAACAGAGCTTATTGAAAAATCCGTGATTCAAAATAGAGTGAAAGAAAGGAGTGAAATCAAAGGAAGATTCTGTGCTCAAGCTCTACAATCCAAAAGTTCAGAAGAAATCCAAGAGCATCTCAAGGATTTCCAACACTCAAAGAAAAGAGGAAAAGCTTCAAATCAACTCCAAAATTCCGTGAGAATCTGTGCTGAGGCCTGATTCACACTTCAAAGGAGTTGAAGAAAAGAAGAAAAGCCAAAGCCAACCAAACTGCAAATCAGGCTTTCTAAACTCTATTTTATTTTGTTAATCTGCTCATTAAGGAGCATTGAAACTCATATTTTATTCTTTGTGACTATTCAATCTGGGATTGAACTAGTGGAGGTAGTTTACCTCGTTAAGCTTGGTTAAGCTTGTGTTTGGGTTTTGTGCTGGTGAGCCCGTGTAAAACCGGCTGGGTTCGTTGTGATCCCGGAAAACAACAAGTTTGAGTTGTGAGCTTGTAAAACAACTCGGCTGTAATCTAGGAGATTATAGTGTGGACCCAAGTGAATCTTGGGAGTGGACGTAGGTGCTGGTTGCACCGAACCACTATAAAATCTTGTGTTTGCCGTGCTCATTTGTCTCTCACTCTATCTCTCTTATATTTCTGTTTGTGCATTGCTTATAAGTTAATTTCTCTCACTTGCACATCTTGAGTTAATTTGTTTAAAACATTTCAAAAAGTCTTAAATTTTAAGAACCCAATTCACCCCCCACTCTTGGGTTGCCATCTGGGCCAACACTCATTGTTATACAAGAAGACTGGCATTAGTCGGATTGCAAAATATTGAAAATAGAAAAAAAAAAAAAACCTAAAGTTCGGCGGGTCCTGGCCCGTCCTCAGCACCCCACTCACTGGATCTTCCTCTTCATTCTTAGGCCGAATGTACTCAAGGCTGCTCATTTTATAGATCCGAGAGATCCTCCTCTTACACTTTTCAAAGCTTTGAGCATAGGCATCAAGGGCCGCCTCGCTGAACTCTGCAGCAAAGTCTGTGGAACCCTTATAAAGTTCGACAGCCTCCCGAGCCCAAAATTTAGCGGCAGCAACCTTCTTTAAGGCTTGAACCTCAACGATAGCCACTCTTGCCATGGCCTGAGCCTCGACGATGGTTAATTTCTCCATGACCTCCTAGACTTGTGCCTCAGCGGCAGTCATCTTCTCCCAAGCTGCTCAAGCTTCCGCCTTGGCATATACCATCTTCACCATGGTGGCTTGGGCTTCATATTTAGCCATATCAGCCCTGTTCTTAGCATGATCCACTTTGAGGAGAGCATCTTCCAACTTCTCCTCCATTGGCCCAAGCCTTGACATGACTTCCGCCAATTTGGCCTCGGCAATCCTGGCCCTTCTTTCAGCCTCCTTGGCTTGAGCCTTAGAGGAACGACTTTCCTCCTGGGCGGCTCGGAGTTCGCCGGACACCGTCTCTTCTTAGGTCCTAACCTCGGTCAATTCTTTGGTCAGTTCATCAACCCGAGTCTTGATAACAGCCAGCTCACCATGAGCACGCCCACAATTGTTGGAGCTTCTAGTACAAGCATCCTGAAGAACAAAGAGGCTGTTGGATAACTGCATGAACCAATAAGTAAGAATGCAGAATATATTTAACCAAGTAAGCAAAGTCAACATACTTACATAGAGGGCTGCGGTAAAAAGAGTGCCAAGAGACTCTTCAATTAGTTAGCGGCGGGGCTCAGCTTGAAAATTAGGGAGGGTTGAACGGCTCAGAAGACGCTCCACCAGCCAACCTTGGTGCATTGCCGTGACCTTGGATGGCCAGTTGCATGGGGCACTGTTGGAAGGCATCCCCACTTCCTCTGGCACCGATTGGGTATCCGGGGAGATGTCATCTCCAACTTCCCATGACGAAGGCGTTTCAACCCTCACCTCTGGTATGGCTCCACCTTCAGGTTCGGCAGTGGCCAAAGGTTCTTCCCTCGATGGCTCTACCTCAGCCTCAACGGGAGGAGCCCCTGCCACTGATGCTTCGGCAAAGTGATCCCCCCTTCTTGGTTCTTCCACCGAGGCAGCCTCGGGGGCCATGGATGGAACCACGGAGGGCCAGGGTGGCCCGCCCTATTTTTTTTGACAAGACTTATTAGGTGACGCCCTTACCGTATCGCCGATGGCCTCTTTCCTTTTTCTGAGCCATGTTGCCAAAAAGTTGGAAGAAAACCTCATCGCTACACAAGAAGGTAAAGATTAAAAAAGGAGCAAAAAAGCGGGGGCTACAGTAGATAATTAAAAAATGTAACACTCACTAGGCACCGATGATGGAGACGCCGGCACTACGCTGGCTTCACAGAGGTTATCCTCTGATAACAACTCTCGGCAGAAGGAGATGATGGAAGACATCAAAGCATCAAAAAACTCTCGGTATCTCTCCTCTAAGTCGAGTTCTTATTGGGACTGGTGTCGGGATAACTCTAGGTCATTTTCACTCCCTTCACCTGAACATAGAAGAATCGGGACTTCCATCCCTTAATCTTGGATGGTAGATCAAGTTTGAGAGCTTTTGGGCCTGAGACAAAGCTCCACCATCCATTTTTGTTAGGGTTTTGAAGTTTGTACAAAGCCCAGAACAGGGAGACTCGGGCGGGAGCACCATGAAAATGGCAAAGCACTAGAAAGGCACAGATAATCGGAATGGAGTTTGAAGTTAATTGCACTGGGATGAGGTTATACATGTCCAAGAGATTGAGAAAGAAAGAGTGGAAAGAAAGACAAAGCCCACTTCTAAGAGATTTCTCATATAAGGCAACCCCACCGGACCGGCCAGAGGTTACCTTATCACCATACCAAGGTGCAGAAAGACAAACGTTGTTGGGTATCTCATATTGGGCCCTAAGATTCCTTACATCCTGGGGGGGTTATAGTGGAAGTTATTCCCCTCGGACCTGCGGATTTGGAATGGGTAATCGGAGAGATGTCAAGCGAGAAGATGGAGACGAAACCCTAGAGGATGGAGATGATGCCCTAGAGGGTGGAGGTGAAACCCTAGAAGGTGGAGATGATGCCCTAGAAAGTGAAGGAGAAACCCTAGGTGCTAGAGAGGAAGCCCTAGGTGGTAAGGGGGAGGCCCTAGCTGATGTTGGGCGATAGTCGTTGAATGACCAAGGATGAGAATACCATCAGGAGCCCGGCATCGTGCCTGAAGGATTTCCTCCCTGGAAGGTTCGACCATAGTCTCTTACCCTTTCTATCGAAGCGAGGATCCATGAGGATGAAAAGAAAAGAACAGAAAGGCACAAAAGAACTGACCTTGAATCAGAGAAAAAGAAGCAAAGACTCAGTGTTCAGAAGGTGAAGAAAGCGCAGAGAAAGTAATGGAGGCATAAGAAGCTCAAAGAGGCAAGCAGGACAGTCTTTATGCATACTTTTTGTAAGTCTTGCCCACTATAATGCCATGCGGAGGCATAGAGGTGAAATTACCATCCAGCTGTCCACGAGTTATTGGAGGGGCGCGATTCGTACCCAATGATGGGACATCGATAAGAACAGTTCAATCATGACACCCCACATTTTCTTGTTGATCACGAGGCATTTTTATCAATCCTTTCGTAGGCTATATGCTTCCAGTTCCATTCTTTAAATGATGAGAAGACTCGGAGAGACTTTACTCTCCAAAGGCACGTGTCCGCTTTCGCTAATTTATGGAGCACAAGATCCAGCAAAATAGAAGAATTTGCACTCCTTTCTTTTGACAAGTACTATGCATGTGAGCGCCAAGACTCAGAAGCAGGTGGGGGCATATGATGTAGCAGGTAAAATCCACGTGTAAACTAACGGCCAAAAATTATCCAACGGCGGGAGTCGTTAGGATGCTGACAGCCCCGGATCCTAGGTGATCCTTGCCTACAAGCATCCCTGAGTTGGTCCTGACCTACAGATGGTTCCTAGGCGGCCCCAGCTCCTAGGAGGCCCCTGCCTACAAGCGGCCCCGAGTCGGCCTAGACCTACAGGCGATTCCTAGGTGGCTTCGGCTCCTAGGCGGCCCCTGTCTATAAGTGGCCCCGAGTCGGCCTTGACCTACAGGCCGTTCCTAGGCAGCTCCTGCCTACAAGCGGCCCCGACCTACATGCCGTTCCTAGGCGGTCCTAGCTCCTAGACGACCCCTGCCTACAAGCGGCCTCAAGTCGGTTTTCGACCTACAGGCGGTTCCTAGATGGCCCCGACTCCTAGACGGCCTCTACCTACAAGCAGCCCCGAGTCGGTCTCGATCTACAGGCGGCCCCGACCCCTAGCAGCCTCGGTCCTTATCTTGTCTTATCTTCAAGGCTCACCTCAGCTTTCCATGCAAGCCTATACTTTGGACAAAGCTGGACCCACTAACCAACCTTGATCCATATAAGTCTAATAAGATAAAGTCCGTTAGTTTCCAGCACATGCCCCAAAGGTTATCATCGTCAGGCAACATTAATGACTCTGATCAGATGAGGCCCCAAAGGTCATCGCTCATCAGGCAACATTAATGACTCTGATCAGATGAGACCCCAAAGGTCATCGTCCATCATGCAACATTAATGACTCTGATCAGATGAGACCCCAAAGGTCATCGTCCATCATGCAACATTAATGACTCTGATCAGATGAGACCCCAAAGGTCATAATTCATCATGAAGCTACAATTCTCCAAACTAATGAGGCCCAAAAAGTCATTAGGGAGATTTAATGACTTTGGTCAAATAAGCCTCGAAAGATGATCATCTAGCATGAAGTATCAATCACTTGGATCAAAGGGATGAATCCAATCCTACTGGTTCTGACATTCCATCTGTAAAAGTCATGGCTCATCATGAGATTTCAATCTTATCAAGCAAGCTATACATGTTCGAAGGATCAACAAAACGGGTAAGAAGGATGCCTGACCAAGGTATGAACACTCAAGCAAATACTTAGAGAATTTTATCATTTTCTTCCTAACTCATTCGAGCTTTCTCAAGCTTATAGCTGTGTTACTGATCACTAACTTGAGTGTCGAAGGATTTTCACTGAAATATTTGATCCCCAAAACTTTTTACAGATCTTGATGCCGAGGTGAAGCTCCTTCAAAAAAAACTCACGGCACATTTCTTGGTACTTAAGAGCGCCGGCTCAAGATGATTGGGCCTCATCATTGTATATTCTAATGACTAATGTATTCATTAATTAGACACGTATCATGTTCAAATACTCGAGAAGAAATTGTTGATGCTGGATCACCAGATTATTGTTTAGGGTTTCTTTTTTTAGATCTCTCTCTCTTTTCTTCTTTTGAAGGAAGAAGTCCCCCCCCTCCTTCCTCTCCCCTTTTTATCCTCCTTTTATTATTATTTATCTTTTTTTTTTTTATTTCTCATTATCCTGGATGTCCACGTGTAGGATAAGTGTTCATCTTACATTACGTGGTCATTCAGTGATAATGCTTAATAAGGATATTAAGAAACTTGCTCATGAAGGAATCCTTTTTCATGATGATCTTGATTATCCCAAAGGAATGTCAGAGGTAGTGGAGACGTCAGAGTGAGGGAAAAGGGATCTGGCTCCAAAATAGAGGTTCAGTGTCCCCTTTTGGGTATTTGTCTTATGTGAACCATTTAAGGCATGATGTTTTTAGCATTCTCGATTTCTGTTCCGAATATGACGGCTATCTTATTTAATGGTTCTGACGTGGGGATTTATTCTTAAACCGAGGGATCGCCCGAGGCTGGGTGCTGCCTAGACCTTTGGAGGCCGCCCAAGCTCTAGGGGGTCGCCCGGCCACCCGAGACTGGGGGCCGCCCAGGACTGGGGGCCGTCCAAGTTCTAGGGGCCGCCTAGACTCGGAGGCCGCCCAGACTTTGGAGGCCGCCCAGGACTGGGGGCCGCCCAGGACTGGGGGCCGCCCAGGACTGGGGGCCGTCCAAGTTCTAGGGGCCGCCTAGACTCGGAGGCCGCCTAGACTTTGGAGGCCGCCCAAGACTGGGGGCCGCCCAGGACTGGGGGCCGCCCAGGACTGGGGGCCGTCCAAGGGGCCGCCTAGGACTGGGGGCCGCAAGTTCTAGGGCCGCCTAGACTCGGAGGCCGCCTAGACTTTGGAGGCCGCCCAAGACTGGGGGCCGCCCAGGACTGGGGCCGCCCAGGACTGGGGGCCGCCCAAGATCTAGGGGCCGCCCAGGACTGGGGGCCGCCCAGGACTGGGGGCCGCCCAAGATCTAGGGGCCGCCTAGACTCGGAGGCCGCCTAGACTTTGGAGGCCGCCCAAGACTGGGGGCCGCCCAGGACTGGGGCCGTCCAAGTTCTAGGGGCCGCCTAGACTTGGAGGCCGCCCAAGACTGGGGGCCGCCCCTGGGGGCCCAGGACTGGGGGCCGGATCTAGGGGCCGCCTAGACTCGGAGGCCGCCCGGACTTGGAGGCCGCCCAAGACTGGGGGCCGCCCAGGACTGGGGGCCGTCCAAGTTCTAGGGGCCGCCTAGACTCGGAGGCCGCCTAGACTTTGGAGGCCGCCCAAGACTGGGGGCCGCCCAGGACTGGGGGGGCCGCCCAAGCTGCCTTTTATTTATTAGTTTAATTATTTTGCACATTATCCATATCATATGCCCCCTCGCCCATCTTTCTTGTATACATGCGTGGCATGCGTATGCAAGGAGGAAGGGCGGAAAAATTTGAATTTTGAAAATTCAGTATGTGATAAGTGATACTTTGGAAAAAGGGAAAAGAGGGGGGGCGCGTGTTTCTGAGAGGATGGCGTCTTTTCACCTGTCCGGCTATACGGACGAGCCATCATGTATTCTTATGGCGCCCGAGGCGTCATGTCTGGCATATATATGTTAAAAAGATCGTCCCTTTCCTTTAGCTCTCGATTTTGTGTGTCTTCCTCCGTCTTTACCTCCTAGGTTAGTTGGCTTTTTCCTCCTCCTTTTTCTTATGGACCCTTCCATTTGCTGATCAAGACAATGGTGCTGCTTGATTTAGATGGCCTGCCAGTACTTGACTATTCTTGAAGCGCAACTCAAAGTTACCCTAACCAGGGATTCACACTTTCTTAGGAATGAGTTATACTTGGACTTGAACCTCCTCAGGGGTGAGTTACACCGGCCTGGGGGTGTCCTTCGGACCGTAGGGCCGTCGAGCCGCCTGTCGTGGGCGAGGCCGCTTAAGTCAGGACTTGAACCTCCTCAGGGGTGAGTTACACCGGCCTGGGGGTGTCCTTTGGACCGTAGGGCCGTCGAGCCGCCTGTCGTGGGCGAGGCCGCTTAAGTCGAGGACTTGAACCTCCTCAGGGGTGAGTTACACCGGCCTGGGGGTGTCCTTTGGACCGTAGGGCCGTCGAGCCGCCTGTCGTGGCCGAGGCCGCTTAAGTCGAGGACTTGAACCTCCTCAGGGGTGAGTTACACCGGCCTGGGGGTGTCCTTTGGACCGTAGGGCCGTCGAGCCGCCTGTCGTGGTCGAGGCCGCTTAAGTCGAGGACTTGAACCTCCTCAGGGGTGAGTTACACCGGCCTGGGGGTGTCCTTTGGACCGTAGGGCCGTCGAGCCGCCTGTCGTGGCGAGGCCGCTTAAGTCGAGGACTTGAACCTCCTCAGGGGTGAGTTACACCGGCCTGGGGGTGTCCTTTGGACCGTAGGGCCGTCGAGCCGCCTGTCGTCTTAAGTCTGAGTAATTATTCAAAGATATGTGTTCAAAAGTGCAGACTTATTTAACGTTTACGCAAATACATTCATATCACTGGTAATACGGCCGAAGGTTGTCTGCATTCCATGTTCGGGGGATTAGTTGTCCGTCTAGATCTTCTAGCTGGTATGCTCCACGGTGAAGAACCTTTCTCACCCGATAGGGTCCTTCCCAGTTCGGGGATAGTTTGCCCCCTTCCGTTGGTTTGGACACCGAAGCTCTTCTTAGAACTAAGTCTCTCTGACGAAAGTCCTTCGGGCGGACGCGGCGTTGTAATACCTGCTACCTGTTGTTGGTATGCTGCAATCTTAACTCGAGCCTGATCTCTTGCTTCATCAATGAGGTCAAGACTGGCTCTTAAGCCGGGGAGGTTGTCTGCTTCATTATATGCTTCTACTCGGCCACTTGGCAAGCCAATTTCAACGGGAATAACAGCTTCGGAACCAAAAACCAGGTTGAATGGCGTTCTCCTGTCGGCACTCTGGGTGTTGTGTGGTATGCCCAGAGTACACTCGGGAGCTCTTCTACCCATCTTCCTTTGGATGTATCCAATCTAGTTCTTAGTCCTCGTAATATCATGCGATTTGTAACTTCAGCTTCTCCGTTAGATTGTGGATGGCCGACGGAGGTGAATCGTTGCACGATACCGAGGTCAGTACAGAAAGTCCGAAAGGCGTTGTTGTCAAACTGTCGGCCATTGTCAGTGATAAGAGTGTGTGGGATGCCGTAGCGACAAATAATGGCTTTCCAGAAAAAGGTTTTAACTTTAGCTTCAGTAATTTTGGCAAGTGCTTCAGCCTCGACCCATTTAGTAAAATAATCAATGGCCACTAGTAGAAATTTGCGCTGTCCTGTCGCAGGGGGGAAAGGGCCGAGGATATCCATACCCCACTGAGCGAAGGGCCAGGGGGAAGAAAGAGAATTTAGCTGAGAAGACGGTTGCCGTTGAATGTAGGCATACCGTTGGCATGAATCACATCTTTTCACTAATTCTGTTGCATCCTCTTGCATGGTGAGCCAGTAGTATCCTTGTCGGAGAGCCTTGCGTGCTAAAGATCGTCCTCCAGAATGATTCCCACAGATGCCTTCATGAATTTCCCTAAGGACATAATCAGCATCTACTGAACTAACACATTTGAGGAGGGGCTGAGAGAAGGATTTTTTATAAAGTTGCCTTCTAATAGCACAAATTTAGAAGCCCTCCGCTTAAGCAGCTTAGCTTCTTCAAGATCAACCGGGAGAACGCCGTCTTTTAGATACCGGACATAAGGTTCCATCCAGGTTTCTTTTTGGATAATGGGCAGGACTTCCTCAGTAGCTTCGATGCTAGGTGCCTCCAGATACTCAATATAGGTCTTCCCCATAGAACTATCCATGGAGGTAGCTAATCGGGCCAACATGTCGGCCCTAGCATTTTCGCCTCTGGGTATATAACTAATAACAAAGTGATCCAATAAGGGAATCAATGATCTAACTTTATTCAGATATTGAAACATGATAGGGTCACGGGCCTCATACTCTCCTGATACTTGGGCGGAAATGAGCTGTGAGTCGGTGAAGACTCGAAGACTTCTGATTCCCATTCCATGCGCTAGCTTGATTCCGGTCAGCAAAGCCTCATACTCAGCTTGATTATTGGTGGCTTCAAAGAGAAACGAAGAGCATATTCTACTATCGTGCCCTCCGGGCTAGCGAGAATGAGTCCAGCTCCGCTGCCTTGTGAGTTAGAGGCCCCATCAACATGGAGGACCCAGGCTTCATGATCCTCACCTCATTATCCGAAAATTCGGGGAAGTTCTTCTTGAGGCTGTTCAGACCAGGTGCATTCTACTAAGAAATCAGCCAAAACCTGAGATTTCAAAGATGCCCTGGGTTGAAATGATAAGTCGAACTCTCCCAGTTTGATGGCCCACTTGGCTAACCGGCCAGAAGTGTCGGGCCGCGACAAAATAGCTCTGAGAGGTTGATCAGTGAGGACGACTATAGGATGAGCTTGGAAATAAGGTCTGAGTCGCCGGGCAGAAACGAATAAAGCGAAGATGACTTTCTCTGCTTTAGAATACCTCTCCTCCGGACCATGAAGTACTTTGCTGGTATAATATACAGGTCGTTGAACGGCATGGTCGCCGACACGCACCAAAACAGAACTAACGGCTTCCGAAGAAGCCGCCAAGATAAAGGAAAAGCTTCTCTCCCTCCTCCGGCTTAGATAGTAGGGGTGGTGTAGATAAGAACTCCTTGAGTTCTTCGAAAGCTTGTTGGCATTCATCTGTCCATTCAAAGCCATCTGCTTTACGCAGGATTTTAAAGAAGGGCAAACATCTCTCAGCTGATCTGGACAGGAATCGGCTTAACGCTGCTATCCTCCCGGTGAGTTGTTGCACCTCCTTCTTACACATAGGTTGTCTCATACTGAGGATGGCTTGAATTTTCTCTGGGTTTGCTTCAATCCCACGCCGGGTGACCAAGAAACCCAAGAATTTCCCTGCTGTAACTCCAAATGCACACTTGCGGGGGTTGAGCTTTATTCTATGGAGCCGGAGGTTGTGGAAAGTTTCCTGCAGGTCAGCGACATGGTCGGTGGCATATGTGCTTTTTGTCAACATGTCATCTACATACACTTCCATTCCGGCCGAGTTGGCTTTTAAACACCTTGTTCATCAGCCTCTGATATGTAGCTCCCGCGTTCTTCAATCCGAAGGGCATTACTTTATAACAATAAATGCCCTTCTCAGTGATAAAAGAAGTATGCTCTTCATCTGCGGGGTCCAACTTTATCTGATTATACCCTGAGAAAGCATCCATGAAACTAAGGAGTTCATGACCAGAAGTCGAATCTACTAACTGGTCGATGCGGGGCAGTGGAAAACTGTCCTTAGGACAGGCTTTGTTCAAATCTGTGTAGTCGATGCATATTCTCCATCCTCCGCTGGCTTTCCGAACCATAACAACATTGGCTAGCCAATCAGGATATCGTGCTTCTCGAATATGACCGGCCATAAGCAACTTGTCAACCTCCGCATCAATGACCTTATGCCGCTCAGGAGCAAAACTCCTCTTCTTCTGGCGGATAGGGCGGCAGCTTGGATTAATATTAAGTTGATGAGTAATTACCTCTGGAGGAATTCCGACCATATCCGTTATTTTCCAAGCAAAGACATCCGCATTCATTGATAAGAAAGCCAGGAGCTGGTCCCGGACCTCAAGGGGAAGGAGCTCGCCGATCTGCACGACTTTAGTGGGGTCACCTCCCAGTGGGTAAGATATCAGAAGTTCCGCTGGCTCTCCTCTCCGCTCAGCTTCCCTGGGGTCGAACGACTCGGTCACCGAAGGAACATCACCATCTGGGGACTAGGGGCTAAATGATAGCAAGGTCTGACCGAGTCCACCTCTCCATGCATCACACCGACCCCTTGCTCGGTAGGGAACTGCACCAATAAGCGCTTGGTAGATATAATTGCATCTAATGTGTTCAAGCCGGGACGACCAAGAATGGCGTTGTAAGCCAAAGGAACCGAACCACCAGAAAATCCATCATAACCGTGCTTTGACACGGTGGCGAACCCGCCGTAGCTGGCAGAGTAATCTCGCCCTCCACCCGGATGGAGTCTCCAGTAAAACCAACCAGAGGGATGGCTACGGGCCGAAGAGAATCCAGAGATAGACTCATCCGAAGAAATGCATCATAAGTAAGCACATTAGCGGAGCTCCCGCTGTCTATTAAGATTCTTTTTACAGGATGCCTAGCGATCGTCATTGAGACAACGACGCTATCATCCTTTACAGTATTACCCCCCGCTACACTTCCCTCAGGAAGGGTTACATCATCTAACACTTCTGCTCCTCTTGGTCTCTTGGAAGATGAAGCCTTTCCACGAGAAATCATGCCCACCATCTTTTCTGTTGGGGTGTTGTCGATGCTAGCTTGAGCAGGAGGAGGTCCCATCAAGCCGGTACTGGAGGAACTTCCTTTTTCTGCACATATTGCCCCAGATAGCCCCTTTGAATCAGCTCTTCGATGGCCTGCTTCAAATTCCGACATTCTTCAGTATCGTGGCCATAATCCCTATGGAAACGGCAGTAGCGACTTCTATCACGGGCAGTGCCCTTCTTCAACGGGGGCGGACGCCGCAAATAAGGTTCGTTTTCAATCTCCATAAGGATATGACTTCGAGGTGCCAAGAGGGGTGTAAGATGGTCCTCCCTGGGAGCTTGATTCTTGCGGCGATCAGTCGGTCGATGCAAGAGCTCAGGCTTCTTGAGGGGAGGTCCGACCAATTCCGGGCGAGCGGGTCTTTTGCTAGCCCTCCCCTGCACACCTCTCCTGGATGAATCAGCTTCGTCGGCGCGGATGTACTTCTGCGCGCGGCTCAGGAGATCGGCGTAAGAAGAAGGAGGCTTTTTATCAAGAGAGTAAGTAAAACGGGAGGGTCGGAGCCCCCGCTTTAGCTAGAGTGGCCACAGCGTCCTCAAGATGATAAACCTCCAGGGCCGCCACCTTGAAGCGGGTTACAAAATCCTTCAAGGATTCTCCTTCCTGCTGTTGCACTGAGAATAGGCTGTCTGCCACCCGAGGAATTTTTCGACAGGCGTCGAAGTGAGCCAGAAAAGACCTCTCCAACTGCCGAAAAGAGTCGATACTTCGTGAGGGCAGACGAGAATACCAGACACGAGCCGCCTTGCGGAGGGTGGCCGGGAAGGCAATGCATAAGAGGGCGTCTGTTGCCCCCTGGACCTGCATGATAGCTTTATAGCTTTCCAAATGATCTAGGGGATCAGTGGTGCCGTCATAGGGATCAAGCTGAGGAAATCGAAACCTCCTTGGAATGGGTTCTCCCATGATACGCCGAGAAAGAGGAGGGCGGGCATCATAATCTGATCCTGGCTGGTTATTGATTCTTTGACTGAGTTCTTCCAGCCGACGGTCTTGCTCTTCAAGGCGCCTTTCCATTCTGTCGGTCACGCCTCCTTCAGCCGGTTCAGGAGAACTGGAAGGAGTTCGATGGCGCCATCGACGATGCCCCGCATAAGGTTCCTTTCCCCGTCGCCGACCGGTAGGCAGACCGTCGGGGGAATGGGATAAGGAGCGGGAACCGTCTCGGAGACTCTGGGACCGCCGCCTTCCTGGAGAATAAGAACGGAGAGGCCTCGTCGGAGGAGATCTCCCTCGAGCTGACTGTCGGCTAACAGGAGTAGCCGACCTAGGCGATAGAGGCCGCTCGAGCCGTTGTGGAATCCCTTGAGAGTGTCGTTCTTGCAACTGCTGAACCATCCCCACGAGAGTCTGGACCTGCTGAGTGAGGATCAGCAATTGGTCTTGGGGAACAGCCGGAGTCGGTAGTGGTGAGGAAGAAGCCGGAGGGGTCGACTTCACCGGCTGAGAAGGGCCAAGAGGTGCGAGATCATCATTGGGAGGCGAAGGATGCCCCCCAGACCAATCAGTAGGATCTTCTTCCAGAGATCTGGAACTCATCTTTGTGGAATCGTAGAACAGGCGTATCTCACTGCTCCGACGATAAGCCTCCCCCTTCCTGGCGCGCCAATCTGTTGATGCTGGATCACCAGATTTTTGTTTAGGGTTTCAGATCTCTCTCTTTTTCTTTTGAAGGAAGAAGTCCCCCCCCCTCCTTCCTCTCCCCTTTTATCCTCCTTTTATTATTATTTATTTTTTTTTTTTTTTCATTATCCTGGATGTCCACGTGTAGGATAAGTGTTCATCTTACATTACGTGGTCATTCAGTGATAATGCTTAATAAGGATATTAAGAAACTTGCTCATGAAGGAATCCTTTTTCATGATGATCTTGATTATCCCAAAGGAATGTCAGAGGTAGTGGAGACGTCAGAGTGAGGGAAAAGGGATCTGGCTCCAAAATAGAGGTTCAGTGTCCCCTTTTGGGTATTTGTCTTATGTGAACCATTTAAGGCATGATGTTTTTAGCATTCTCGATTTCTGTTCCGAATATGACGGCTATCTTATTTAATGGTTCTGACGTGGGGATTATTCTTAAACCGGGGATCGCCTGAGGCTGGGTGCTGCCTAGACCTTTGGAGGCCGCCCAAACTCTGGGGGCCGCCCAGGACTGGGGGCCGGGGCCGCCTAGACTGACTGGAGGCCGCCCCTGGGGGCCGCCCAGGACTGGGGGCCGCCCAGGACTGGGGGCCGTCCAAGTTCTAGGGGCCGCCTAGAGAAGACTGGAGGCCGCCCAAGACTGGGGGCCGCCCAGGACTGGGGGCCGCCCAGGACTGGGGGCCGTCCCTAGGGGCCGCCGCCGGGGGCCGCCTAGACTCGGAGGGACTGGAGGCCGCCCAGACTGGGGCCGCCCAGGACTGGGGGCCGCCCAAGGGGCCGCCCAGGACTGGGGGCCGCCCAGGAGGGGGCCGCCCTCTAGGGGCCGCCTAGACCGGAGACTGGAGGCCGCCCAAGACTGGGGGCCGCCCAGGACTGGGGGCCGTCCAAGCTCTAGGGGCCGCCTAGACTTTGGAGGCCGCCCAAGACTGGGGGCCGCCCAGGACTGGGGGCCGCCCAAGACTGGGGCCGCCCCTGGGGGCCGTCCAGGACTGGGGGCCGCCCAAGATCTAGGGGCCGCCTAGACTCGGAGGCCGCCCGGACTTTGGAGGCCGCCCAAGACTGGGGGCCGCCCAGGACTGGGGGCCGTCCAAGTTCTAGGGGCCGCCTAGACTCGGAGGCCGCCTAGACTTTGGAGGCCGCCCAAGACTGGGGGCCGCCCAGGACTGGGGGGGCCGCCCAAGCTGCCTTTTATTTATTTAATTTAATTATTTTGCACATTATCCATATCAGAAATGGTGGTTAAAAACTTCCAAGTGCAGCTCAGTTTATATATCCGATGGGCTGAGGCCTTTTTTTTAAAAAAAATAATAAAATGGAAAAGACGATAACCATTTCATCTTCTCTCCACCATGCAATGCATGGTGAGTGCACGCGCACCACCGCCCGCACTATTTGACTCAAAAACCGTTGAAAGGCCGGGACTGCTCGAGGCGTATGTTGTATTGTTGTTAAAAAATCAAGAGCACGCTGCGGACCTTCCAGAGCCCTTTACGTGGTCAGCGTTTGCCACTCCCGCCTCTTTCCGGCCGTCGTATCAGTCTGGTAGCCGTCCGCATTGCCATCCCCACCAATTAGCTGCTGCAATTATAGCAGCAGATGACGCCTCCTTTTTCTCTTTTTTTTTTTTTTTTTCTTTCCCCCACCACCCCCAATTGGAATGGTCGCAGCTAGTGGCTTCCACCCTACACGCCTAAAGCCACAGGAAGAAGCGGACGGTGCGGACATCATTATATAAGTCGCTGACTTGAATTATAACTAGAAGGAGCATCTTACGTGGATCTCGTCAAAAGACGCATGCGCGGATTTGGGCCTACTCCGTACGTTTAAAATATGGTAGCCGGCTTTTGCATCTATTCTTGCGATCCAGCTGCCCACCCCCGGACTTATTAATTACCTTTATGGAAAGGAAAGGACGAGCATATCATCAGCTTGCAGAAAATGAAGATGGCCTGAGCTACGTACGTGATGCTTGCAGCTATATAGCGCTACCTGGCTGGATGGCTGGCTGGCCTTTGCACATCCTGCAGAAGGTCAGATCTAGCTTTTAGGACGAGGGACGTATATGGTTGGGCGTGTGGTCCATGCATGCACGCACCATGAGGGCAGGGCTGATCATTAAATGATCGACCAATACGTAAAAGAAGATGGCCGGAGAAGAAAAATCAGTACTGTTGCATGCGTTGTTGGTTCAATCTGGTGGTGGAGTGTCGACACGTACGTGTATCTATATATACGACGGCTGGCTTAATTTGAAACAGTTGGTATCTAATCTAATGGTTTTGGGCGGCAACCATGGACCTGTTCACAGATCTCTAAGCATAGCATAGCTAGAGATGGGACAATGGTTGGCTGAAAATGCCGCGGGTGGTTGGGAGAAAGGAGCACAATGTATAAACTATTTTAAGCTGCAGACAGACAGACACAGACAGAGAGGTAAGATTGCGAAAGAAATAAAATATCCTACCCTTTTGTCAAACTTGCACTAAATAGGGGCCGGGGGGTTTGACTTTGATGCATCTCGCGTCATCAACTTATTATGGTCAACCCGATCTCCCATGCCACTAGCTAAAATTTCAAATAATTCAGTATTCCGGCCGTCGTCGATCTGGGGGATTGTAATATTAAATGTGCAACGCTCCATGATCTTAAATTATCGCTTCCTTGTTAGGAAGATATTATTCATACATATGCAGAGGTGAAATTACCTTTCCGCACCCACCCTTTTGCGGATGAAGATGTAATATTGTAAGATACTAACGCGATGACGAAGGTGATGACGTCTTACCTTTGTCTCTCTCTATATATTTTTTAATGCCACATTCGTCGTGGCCTGCATTTTATTGTGCTTGTCACGTGCACCGGCTTTCCCTCCGGGCTTGGTTCATTTTCAATAGGTGTCAAACCTGTCATGAACGGCCTTGTTTAGCCCACAAAGCGTACGTGATGGATTCTTTGGAATTATCGTTTGAAGTGGAATTATCATTTGAAGAGTAAAAGAAGTGCGAAAATGTCACACCATTCTTCTAATTGCATAAACAATATTGCTCGTTTTATTTTTGAAGAAACCAAATATAAAAGGAGAAAAAAAATAATATCATGATGTTGTTATATATTCTATAATCATGTATTTACTAATCCCAACATACTATACTATTAAGATAAAATGATCAAAAAAATAAAAATAAAAATATATTTACGTGATTTTTAGCAATATTGGATGATATATATATATAGAATAAATAATAAAAATTGAATGATGAACTAATTTTTATGAACTTATGAAATAGGAATAACTTATATGAAAAAAGATGAAACGATCCAAGAAGCTAGAAGATGGATGAACCATAAAAAACTATAACAATCTCATTGAATATGATTTCTTTAATATTTTTCAATGAATAAATTTGGCTTCATATAATTAATAATATCAAGATTTCTAATTTTATAGGTGTTCTCTCAAAAAATATTAAAAAAATTCAACCTTCATGTTTAACTAAAATTTTGATTGAGGCCATATAAGGTATTTGAAAAAAAAAAATACCACTTACAGCATAGTAGAAGCTGTTGCCCTCGCCTGGACCTTGCTTTAAGATTAGTGCTTCGGTCTCTTCTCGGCTGATCTCCGGCGTTTCTCTTCATTCCGGCTGTCAGTGAGTTTTGGTCAGGGGCTCCCCTGTTTCCTCTTTCGTCCCATGGCTTCGAATGGAGTATCCGATGGCCGAACTTTAGGGTACCGGACGACGAATGCTACCTTCCAATAAGTGTCTTCTTCTCTGTCGCAGGCGGAGGTGGCGGTGCTGGAGGACTTCTTCCCCGACGTAATCCAACTGCCGGTGGAGAAGCTGGCAGCTGAGTCCCTGGTTTGGAAGCAGAGGGCCGTCCTGATGAGAACTTTCCACCGTTGGGTCCCAGTTGAAGCTTTCATCCGGGAGTTCCGGCGAGGTGGCATCTCCGATGAAATCTTCCCCATTAGTCTGGCATATCGGAGCTATATCTTCCGGTTTGCGGATTCTGAAGCCCGAGAGTTAGTGTTGCAGAGACCTTGGGTCATCAACGGTCAACCAGCAGCAGCGGAAGCTTGGAAACCGGACTTCGTCCCTGCGTAGATGCCATTTCCACTGCGCTGCTGTGGATCAGGTTACCCAACCTTCCGATTGAGTATTGGAGGGAGGAATTTCTGAAAGAAATCATCTCACCGGCAGGTCAATTTATCTGTGCTGACTCAGCCACTGTGGCGATGAACAGGGGAGGTTATGCCCGGGTTTGTGCCAGAGTTGAGCTGAGTTCTCCTCTCCGGCCAGGCTCTCGGGTGAGGGGGGCGAATGGCCCTTTCTGGCAATCTTTCATCTACGAGCAGCTCGAAGGAATTTGTCCGTCATGGGCTCGCTTCACCTCTCTGGCAAATGTTTCTCTCCGGCCAGGCATGCGTCTGATTCGTCGTTGGAGACTCTACTCTTCGGTGCGTGGATGTCGGTGGTCCGGCAACGGAAAGTGGTGAAGGGGTCTCAGTCGGAGGGTAACAGGAAGGTGCAGCCGGATGTAAGCCCAGGTAACTCTGCTCCTCTTCCATCCTCCGCTATTGAAGCCTCTGCCCTGGAGACGAAGGATGTTGGTTGGTCTGCTCAGTTGAAGTTGTTTCGCCGGAGGAGAGCCAGGGGATCTAAGGAGGATTCTTCCAAGGTGGAGAGCTCTGGCCTTTCTTCTGGGACGAAGGCTAGGGAAGCTTCATTGTCTGTGTTTGGGTTGAAGGCCAATGAGCGTGCCAGTTTCAGTGAAGGTGTGCCGGTTTCAGCTGAGTTTCAGAAGCAGGTTGATACTCTCCTCCAATCAGTGCAGACTATAAATCCCTTTGCTCCATTGGATGTGGATGTGGGTGAAGTTAATCAAATGGGGAGTAGGGATGTTTGCCCTGGTCCCCTAAAGTGGGCTAGTCCTGCGGAGTATCAGGCCCCCCGGATAAAATCTAAATTTGATAAAAAGAAAGGTAAAGATGGAGTTTCTGTCTCCAAAGACAAACAAGTTAAAGTTCTTGAGGTACAACATTCCAAAGATGTCCAGGGATCCTCAGAGGACTATCAGCCTATGGGCTCGGGGGGGAAGAAGGCCCAGTCCATAACAGCTACTGATTCTTCTTGTGACCCCTTGTCGCCGGTTATTCAGGGTCAAGGACCAGGATTGAGGTCCTCTATTATCTCTCCTCGGACTTCTGAGATCCAGGATGAAATGATTTTCTCATCTCTGAGTCCTGTGGAAGACATTCGATCCTTTGAATGTTTCCCTGATAGCGTTATGGCAGAAGTGCAGGGGGGATCCCAGCTTTCTCCTCCTTCTAAATGAAGATCCTTTTATGGAATGTCAGAGGAGTCGGAAGCCATCATTCCGACCCTCTTTTTATAGAATGTTGCAAATCCATAATTTTGATATCTGTGTCATTTTAGAAACCATGCTGGCGGGGGACAGTCTGGCCTGGTTTCAGAGGCAGATAGTTAGAAAATGGTCCTTGTATGCGGTTGAGGCTATGGGTCTATCTGGAGGCATTATAGCCATCTGGCATTCCTCAGCAGTAAAGATAGATATTGTTCATCAAAGTAATCAGCACCTAGGCCTTCTTGTTACAGAGGGCTCTACCAATCCTTGGCTTCTATTGGCTGTTTATGGCAGTACTGATTTCTGGGAGAGATGGCTTCTTTGGACTGATCTTCATTTCCTCCTAGCTAGAGGGATCCCTTCTATTGTAGCAGGTGATTTCAATTGTATCACTGAAGCTAATGAAAAGCGTGGGGGAAGAAGGGTCACTACCACTGTTAGCATCACTGAATTTAGGGATTTCATCAGTTCGGCTGGCCTTCTGGATTTGGAGTTTTTGGGGCCCCAATTCATTTGGTGTAATAATCGTCAGGGTTCTGCTCGGATTTGGGAGAGGCTGGATAGAGCTATGGCTTCAGAACAATGGCTTCAGAAGTTCCCTTCAGCTTTGTTGCTCATCTTCCGAGGATAGCTTCTGATCACTGCCCTATTCTTATATCTACGATGATAGATCAATATCATAGGAGGCAGTTCAGATTTGAGCAGTTCTGAACATCATACACAGCGGCTCAATCTATCATTTCCCAGGTCTGGCATATTCCTATCCGGGGCAATGCTATATATCGTCTTTCTCGCCGTTTTTTGCTGGTTAAAAGAAGATTGGCCAGATGGAATAGACTGGAGGTTGGTGATCTGGTTAGGCAGGTGGAACAACTTGAAGCTGATATTAGTTTCTTACAGGCTAAGGAGGATCAGGAGGGGTTTCTGGTGACCTTAGATCTCTCTGCTCTTCGGGCCAAGCTTGCTTTACACCACTCTTTACTTATCCAGCATGAGATTTACTGGAGGCAACGATCTAGGATCCAATGGATTCGAGAAGGGGACCACAATACGAGATTCTTCCACTAGGCCACTCTGAAACGGTGAGCTGCTAATAGGATTTGGAGACAAGCCGATGATTCAGGGGGCTATCATGAGGATTTTCCTTCTATTCGGGACCAGCTCCTTCACTTCTTTCAGGCCAGATGGTCGGAGTCCTCTGGTCTCGGCTCTCCGATTACCCAGGTCCCTGCCTCTAGGAAGGTTTCTTCCCTGGAGAATGAAAGGCTGATCAGACCTATCACAGGGGATGAGATTCGTATGGCTCTATGGGAGCTTGGGCAGGATAAGGCCCCTGGGCCTGATGGCTTTCCTTCGTTCTTCTATCGTCACTATTGGGACATTGTTGGTCACGAGGTGATCCAGGCGATACTTCTAGTTTTTCAAGCCAAGGACATCCCGGCGGAGTGGAATCGGACTCTTATTACCTTGGTTCCCAAATGTAATAATGCTACTCTCCCTCAGCATTTTAGGCCTATCAGCCTTTGCACCACTTTGTATAAAGTATGCGCTCGTCTGCTTGCCGACCGCCTCCACCTGGTGATGCCCCACATTATAGCTCTGGAGCAGGGAGCGTTTATCAGAGGGCGCAGCATCTCCGACAATGTTCTTATTGCTCTGGAGGTTATGTATGATCTTCAGAGAGCCCCGTCCAGGCAGTCCCTTATGGCTATCAAGTTAGATATGGAGAGAGCCTATGATAGACTTAGCAGGTCTTTTCTCTACCAATCTTTGCTGGAGTTTGGGTTTGATGATCTGTTTATCGATTGGATTATGGCTTGCATTTTGAGGCCCTCCTTCTCGTTGATCATTAATGGAAGCATGACTGAATTCTTTCATTCTTCTATTGGACTGCGTCAAGGACGTCCTTTATCCCCTCTGCTGTTTATTTTGGCAGCAGATGATCTATCACGTGCCTTCTATCAGGCTCAGGCTGATCGCCGTATTGTCCCTTTTATGTCGTCTCCTACGGGTCCTGCGATCTCTCATCTATTATTTGCTGATGATTGTATCTTGATGGGGAGGGCTACCTCAGCCAACGCTTCTTCTTTTGCAGACATCCTTCAGCACTATTGTCAGGTCTCAGGTCAGAAAGTTAATGTATCCAAGTCTTCTATCAGCTTCAGTCCGAAGACCTCTAGAGCTACCAAGGAAGCTATTGTCCACACGCTGGGTATCTCATCTCAGACTGACCGTTTTCAGTACCTGGGTGTTCCCATGACTGGTAGATATCCCCATTGTGCTGACTATTATGATCTTGAACTGAGGGTTTGACAGCGTATTGAGGGGTGGCAGGTTACGGGTTTATCTATGATGGCTAGGGTCATTATAATCCGGGCGGTTCTCTCCTCCCTTCCGATGTATCTTCTTTCCAATGCAGCCATCCCGATTTTTGCCTCAGGAGAATTGAGAGGTGCTTTAGGGACTTCTTATGAGTCTCAATGCAGGATGGGCATGGTGTTCATCTATTGTCTTGGGAGAGGGTTTGTACTCCAATCCAAGAGGGCGGGCTTGGGATTCAGTCGTTGACTGTTAGAAGGGAGGCTCTTTTGGCTAAGCATGCCTCACGGTTCATTCTGGAGCCGCAGAGTCTATGGAGCTCTTTCATGCGAGCGAGATATGGAGATTGGACTTCCTCCTCGATTGGGCAGACCTCGCATCGGCATTCTTTCTTCTAGAAGGAGGTTTGTTGGTATGGTAGCTCTGTTATGGAAAACACTTCATGGATGATTGGTGATGGCTCTTCTATTGAGATTATTCAGGATACCTGGATCTCTGACATACCACTATCTCGCTGGCCTTCCTTCTATAGTATTGATGTCCCTACCAGTATGAAAGTGCAGGAGTTGCTCTCCTCTGATCCTCCCTCTTGGCATGGTTCGATGATGTCCTGATTCTTTGGTGAGGAGCTTGCTTGTCGGATTATGTCCATTCTGATTACCCAGGGTATTTCCTCAGACTGTAGACTTTGGCGGAGATCTTGTCTTCCTAAGGCCCCCATGAAGGATCTGGTTAAGATCTTCAGGCCTCAGTCTTCGGAGACGGTTGATGGTGGATGGATCTAGAAGCTCCCTATCCTTCCCAGGGTTTAACTCTTTATATGGAAGATTCTGTGGGAATGTCTTCCCACTTGTGCTTTGCTTGTGAGGAGGGGCATGCCTATCCAGCCTATTTGTCCGATATGTGGTTTGGAGGAGGAGTCTACTTATCATGTCATCTTCTCTTGTCCCAGAGTGGTTAGGATATGGCAGTCAGTAGGCTATTACTGTAGAGCGGATCAGACTGACTGTTTGTGTTCCCTCTTCTTAGATGATCTTCGGAAGGCCTCTCAGTATAAATGTGCCCTTTGGACGGCTATGGCTTATCAGATATGGTTGTCTAGGAACCAGATTATCTTTACAGATGATAGTACTTCTTTTCACAGGATCATTAGGAAAATTAGATCCCTGATGACTGATTCTGCTCGTGGATCCCATTTAGGTGGTTTTGACTCTTCTGACCTCTGGGGTTCCCCTTCTGCTTCGGCAGCGAACCGGCACTCGGTTTTCATTTTTTGGGAGCCCCCTCCTCCAGGGTTTATCAAAATCAACTTTGATAGTAGTGTCCGTGGGAGATCAGCTGGATCAGCCTTTGTTATCCGTGGGCCGAAGGGTGATTTATTGGCCGCTGGTGGGCTTGGTACTCTGGATTCCTCAGTCCCGATATTTGAGCTCTATATATGCTGCTTGGCAGGGAATCAAATATGCGGTTCGGTATCTTCATGCTTATAACCTTATTATTGAGGGCGATTCCTTGACTGTGATTCGATGGCTGCGGAGGGACCAGGGCTCCCTTGCCCCTGCCATTCCGATCTTACAGGACATCTGAACCATCCTGAGGGAGGCTATGCTGTCCTAATTCGTCATACTTATCGGGAAGCAAATACGACAGCCGACTGGGTTGCTGTACAGTGGCTCACCATTCGGATTTTTGGAGGTGGAGACAGGATGATCCCTTGCCTTTTATTTTTCAGCAAATTTTGTATTCTGATGTCAAGGGCTGACTCGTACCCGTGTTGTATGATCGCCCGGTTGTACCAAAAAAAAATCAAAAAGATCCAAGCATCTCTTTAGCCAGTAATTCTATATCAATCAATGTATATGATCAAGTAATTCATCCCTTATTCCTTTTGCTTTTCATTAATAGAGCTTGGGGAGGTGGTAAATGAGACTAAGATGGCAATGCCTATATACTAGTATTGCTAGAGAAAGATCGTAAAGTAGCAAGTATATAGATTTTGAATATTAGTTATGGTCCTCGTGCCTATCTTTATCTTCACCTTAGCTATTTATACATACATATATATATATATATATATATATATATATATATATATATATATTTTGAATATTAGTTATGGTCCTCGTGCCTATCTTTATCTTCACCTTTGCTATATATATATATATATATATAAAAGATATGCCAAGTTGAGAGTTGTGTAATGAACATGATAACATTTTACAAATGCCAGGCGAAATCAATAAGAGTCATGCCATAATTCCCAAGGAACTTATAAAAGAGGCTTTGCCACTCCATTTTTTTTATAAAAAATAAAAGAGAGAGAGAAAAAAAAGAAAAACTTTGCTTGCTTGAGAAGTAGGAAATAGCTGAAGAAATAAAGCTCATTTAAAAGAAGACAATGCACACCTTTTTTTTTTTTTTTTTGGTACAGACGGTGATCACATCAATTTAGGATGAATCGAACCCGATATATCAGAGTACAACATTTGGGTTAAAATAATAGGACATGGGTCTCCTAGCTTTCAGCTCCAAAAATCAGAGTGATAAGTCACCATGGTAGTGATCCAGTTTACCACTGAGTTGGCTTCTCTATATATGTACCGAATCTGGGTGCAGTAAACTTCCTGAAGGAAAGATCGAATATCGTAAATTAATGGATTAGTAGGCAAGTGATCGCAGTGGTCTTGACGGATTCAACGAATCACAGTGATAGCATTCCCCTCAATAATAAGGCTATGAATGCCCAGGCTACGAATGACATAGAAAATACCAGCCTAAATGACATACAATTCTGCAAGAGACACAGAGGATCAAGAAGGCTGAATCCATCAGCTGCCAACATCGCACCATTCGACTCTCGAATCATAAAAGACAATCCTGCATATCTATCTCGAACACTTCCATAAAAGTTGATTTTGACACACCCTAGATGTGGGAGTTCCCAAGATATAAATATCGTACGCCGATGCGCTACCAAAGCAGCATGGGAACCCCAGGGGCCAAAGCTATTAGAATCAAGAATTGACTGATGAAAAGTGTACTCCATAGATAAGGAGAAAGTTGTCCTGACAATCCTATGTGAAAGAGCAGACTCATCAGTAAACACAAGCCGGTTTCGGAATAACCAGGCTTGATAAGCAATATAAGCCTTCATCGTACCCCTTTGATAGATACCTTTTCTCAAATCCTGCTTGATCAAGCCCAGAAAGGAGATGCAATGAGAAGCAGCACCTTTGTTCTAAAGACGATCATCAAAAATCTGCCAGATCTGTCTTGCTCTAGAGTAGATAAAGATAACATAGTCAATCATCACCTTCTCACTACCATATAACGAGCACATGGATTGGATGGCCAATCTATGCCCAGAGAGCATGAAGCGTATAGAAAAATAATTTCATGCAAGCTTTCAAACAAATAGCCAGATGAACGAAAAGTTGCCTAATTAATAGTGCATACTAACATTTCATACTATTTTAGAAGAATGCTAGAATCGAAACAGTGCTTGGTTGGAGGGATAGACAATGACCTCTTCAACGGTCAAAAATGATAATGGAATTCCTTGTCCCACTTATTTGGCCCTATGCAATCGATTTTATTTTAGCAATTAAACTATGCTTGTCTTCTTTCCAGCATTTCTGAAAATGAAAAGAGCAATTTTTTTTTTCTTTTTGAACATGTAAGAGAAGACTTCTTTTCACAACCAAATATCCAGGCTAATTAAGTTGGTTCCACATGCGGCCAGGATATATATACACACACGTCAAAGGGTAGAAATTGCTTGGTGTGTAATGCTATAACACGGCTCTACAAATTGTGTGTCCTCCCTCCCACACGAATATATATATATATATATATATATATATATATATATATATATTAATATTAAAATTAGAAATCAATGAGATCCATTTGGCTTCTTGTACGTGGCAAAGTTTCTTTGACGATTAAAGCAGCAGCCTTTAACTTGCCAAATACTCGTGACGAGGTGTGCCTCCTGTGTCCCCAATATATATATATCCATCAGCAAGTTCATATATATAAAATTTGCAAGCACATCGATCCTTATTTTAATTCCGAGGGTAAATAAATTGTCCGCCAGCCAATTAACTAGTCCAACCTTGTGCCTCTATGCACCTGCCCCCAGGAACCAACCAAAAAGAGCTGATGCGAGCGCTATCATTCTTCAATCGGAAACGTATCGATCCCTACCCTACCCTACCCGTTACTTAGATCTAGTGTTTTGATGGGTCCCCCCCTAGAGGACGGCAACCTCCCTTCGCTAGCGGTACTTTGCTCCGGCGGCACTCGTTAAAACCGCACCTCCAGGCACATAGGTCGTCATCTCACTATTTTTATGTCCAATTGTCCATGTCCATGCCCACCGTGGGCTTGAGAGCTATCGCTCCGTCGCCAATCTCGGTCGCCCTCTTATGTTACGTACGTACCCTTTTGTGTTCCTTCCTGTTCTTGTTCTGTCCTTCTTGTTCCAGTTTCACCCGGCTGCTGCTACCTTTTTTTTTTTTTTTTTTAATAGTCTTTTGGAAGCCTTCCTCCCAGTCATGAGAGCAAGGTCGTCGAAGATGCTTCCATCCGCGCTGATCTGCTTGGTGGCTTACATCGCCTTAGTAGCTTGGGTTGTAAACGCGGCGTCCTCGGCGGCCAAACAGATCCAGAGAGGCTTCTCGACCACCCACGACCCATCCTACTCTGAGTTCCAGCCTCTCCTTGCCGACCCAACCGGCTTTTTCTCCCTCGGCTTCCTCCGGCTCAACTCCACCCAGCTCGACCTCGCCGTCCTCCACCTCCCCTCCTCCCTGCCCCTCTGGCGCGCTAACCCGGCTCGCCCAGCCCTCTGGAGTACAGGCTCCATTTCCTTCTCCTTTAATGGCACCCTGGTCCTCTCCGACCGGGAATCAGGGGTAATCTGGTCGACTCCGACAGCCGGCGGGGACCATCTCGTTCTCCTCAACTCCTCCAACCTTCAAATCCAAAAGCTCGGACATCCCGATGTCGATGTCATGTGGCAAAGCTTCGATTTTCCATCCGATACTCTGGTCCAAGACCAGAACTTTACCTCAAACGCCACCCTTTCCTCCGCGAACCGGAGGTATTCTATGCGTTTGGGCTCGAATTACCTCGCCCTTTACATCGAAGTCGGCAAAGACCCGGCGCCGCCGATGTACTGGAAGCACACAGCCATGGAAGCCAAGGCCCGGATCGCCCCTGGCAAAGGGCCGATCCGCGCCCGGGTCGAACAGGTCGGGTTTCTTGGCATGTACCAGAACGAGAAGGCCCCCGTCGACGTGCTGCCTTTCGATACGTTCAACCGGGGGACATTCGGGCTCCGCCGCCTGACCCTGGAGCCCGACGGGAATCTCCGGGCATATTACTGGAACGGCTCGACCTGGGTGTCGGACTTCACGGCCATCACCGAGCCCTGCGGCCTACCCAGCACCTGCGGGCCCTACGGGCTCTGCAGCACGGGGGAACCCCGCTGCCAATGCCTGAATAACAGCACCGACGGGTGCCTCCCGGCGGATTCTGGCGATCTTTGCGGATCGGAAGGAGATGATATCTGGGTTTTGAGGAGGAAAGGCGTCGACTTGGCGAACAAGGAGCTACTGGAGTTCCAAAAGGTAGGATCCTTGGAGGAGTGCGAGGATTCCTGCGATCGGAACTGCAGCTGCTGGGGCGCCGTCTTCAACAACGCGACGGGATACTGCTACCGATTGGATTACCCGGTAGGGGCGGTGGTGGATGAGGACGAGCGGAAGGTAGGATACTTTAAGGTGAGGACGAGCGCCGGCGGGGACGAAAGCAGGGGGAAGAGGAACAGGGCAGCGTTGCTGGCAGTCGGCGTCGCCGTCGTCATCTTCGCCGGGGCAGCGGTGTTCGGGGCTTACCGGGTCTGGAACCAGATGAGGATGAGAGGCGGCGTCGATGGGTCGATGACGGAGGGGCTCGCTACGGGGCCCTATAAGGATCTGAATTCGGCTTCCTTTCGATCGATCGAGCTCTCCAACTCGTTCAAAAGATGAGACAGCGAGACTTGAAGGAAAGATGAGTGTACCTCCTCCTCTGGCCGGAGTGCCGGCAACGGTGCGGAAAGTGTTCGTGATCGGATCTGAATGTCCATCCATATATCGAACGTCTCTGATTAATGGAAAACGAGAGGAAAGTGTACTTTCTTAAGAAATAGAGGGTATCTTCTAATCGTAACTAATTTATTTATTTATTTTCTAGTTGTTGGTGGAATTCAAAAATTTAGATGAGTGGGCCTTATCGTCCAATGGATGGCTCTGGATCAGCGTGCCCCTGGCTTTTTTTTTTTTTTTTTAACTATTATTTTTATTTTTTAAAAAAATCTCACCACCACGGACTTTAACCCTTATTTTATTTTACTCGGCCATCGGGCTAAAAATCCTAAACGACCGCCATCCCCACTGCCCAAGCGAGCCATCCCCTCCCCGCTTCCACATTGTGATGCATACGTAGGTTAGCGAACGTATACTACTTTTGGTCCTCAAACTCTCTCAAAGTACATTTCAGTCCCTAAGCTTTCACAATTGCTACACTTTAGTCCTTTTAAAGAATATTACGCTCTTAATATCTTATTATTGTTAGATCAATTAAGATTAATCTAGTAACTAATATATCATCATCACATATTCGTAGACATATTAGTGATTTTATTAATCTTAACTTATCTAAAAAATATAGCATACTTAAAATATAAAAAATTAAATTATATTAGTTATAAATTTGCGAACCAAAAACAATTTGGAGTGAAGGTTTAAGAACCCAAAAGTATGTTGCAGCCTATATTATTTCTAAACTAATTATTCATTTTGATTCAAGTTTAATTTTGCCTTCATCCCCTTTTTCTTATTATATATATATAGTTTCTACATGGAGTATTAGAGATTGAGAGCAGATAAAATTATGATGCGGAAATGATTGAATAACGTGATTGCAAAATTGTGCATAAGTACTAGATCTTGCAGTCCAATATCTGTATTTTATTTTCTGGAATACATACATTTTGATTACTTATCCATATATTTTGCATTAATGCTCTATTTTGCATAACAGAGTCTCCTTCTTCCTTCAAGGGAACTCATCTTCTTCGTGCCAAAATTACGGCATGGGCCACATGGCTTAGCGGCCTCCCTACCGGCTTGGTACAGCTGTAACAACCCAAGAACCCTTTCCGCCAGTCACTTTGAAGCTCACCATATTCTCTCTCTCTCTCTCTCTCTCTCTCTCTCATTCTAAAGTCACCTTAGCTACCGTGCCGATCAATCTGGTTGAAGCTCTGCTACTCCTGGAAGTTGACGTCGCACCAGTATGATCCTTAATTGATTGGGAGCATCATTATCTTGCTTGTAGCCTAGCGAAGACAAACATAGCCATCACCTTCGATCAACCCGGCAACCACTTTAGGTAAACCCCATTTCAAACTCAGTTTTAGATGGGCAAGCTGATTCCCTAAGTGTGCTCGATCCCTACTACTAAGCCGACCATCGAGCTCGATTGACGATTTTGTACTATCGACCTCTGCCTTGCCATCTAACGGTGACCCACCGCCCATCATGATAGGCAATGCATAAATCGTTGGTTAGGATGTTATCCTATTTGAGTGACTCAATCACTAAGCTTTGCTAATAATGTTAGGCTGTTGATGTTGTCCCTACTGGACAGATGACCAACACTTTAGCAGTTCAACAAAAAAAAAAAAAAGCATTGTACATCGTATTCGGTGTAGCAAGTTTTACTTGGGCTATACCGTCTCTTTTTATTGATCCACGTACATCCTATATGGCTTAACGCGATGGAATGAGATAATAGGGATCATGATTACGAATTCTTAAGTGGTATACTGTCTTTGATAGGACGGGATGGAATGGCTTACCTTTCAAAAAAATATTAAGATATCTCAATTGTAAAATTATGACACAATAGTTGTAAATTATTACACCCATTCAAAAACGTTAAGACAGTTTTACGACATCCCGAAAAAAATTATGACACCTCAGTTGTAAAATTGCGACACTATAGTTATAAAATTACACCCATTCAAAAAGCCAAAAACAATTACGATACTCTAGTTATAAATTTACGACACCGTAGTTATAAAATTATGACATCCATTCAAAAAAAGTATCTGTACACAAATTCCAAAAAAAAGCTAAATGGATATTAATGCACATCACATCAATATTTAAGATGACACCCCAGTTGTAAAATTACAATATCGTAGTTATAAAATTAAGACACCTATTAAGAAAGTCAAAAAAAATTATGACATCCCAATTGTAAATTTATGAAACCTTAGTTATAAAATTATAATACCCAGAAAACATGTCTACACACAAATTTTAAAAAAAAGCTGAACGGATATTAATGCACGTCACATCAAAATTCAAGATGACACTCTAGTTATAAAATTACGACACCATAGTTATAAAATTAAGACACCCATTTAGAAAGCCAAAAAAAAATTACGACATCCCAATTGTAAATTTATGACACCGTAGTTATAAAATTACGACATCCATACAGAAAATATGCACTGCCTCTAGTTTGTACACAAATTTAAAAAAAAAGCTGAACAAGTATTAAAAAAAGTAGGATTTGCTGCACCAAAGGCGATATACAAAGATATTTCCTTAGTAGTTTAGCTGATTGTAGGCCGCTCCACCCACTAGCCTCCATTAAGGAAGAAAGAAATAGAGTAAGGCAACCAGCCTTTGGGGAAGGAGACCATTTGGCCTGTTAAAAATAAATATGTCCAAGATGATAATGATGTGGAAAAAGGAGTTGCAGTTTTCGTAACTATAGAGAGGGTAGTTTTTCTTTGCGTTGTTTCATTTTTAAAAGATGCTTTCTTTTCTTTTTTCTGGGTACGAAGAGAATACATGATCTTCTCTTCTTGATAAGATTTCTGGATGGACTTATGCTGTGGCTTAAAAGGATGTTTTTTTTTTTTTTTTTTTGAAATCACTCTAACCAGAAATTATTCTTAAGTTTTTCTTTATCGGTAGAAAGTAAAGCAACTATTGTTCCTGTTAAGATTTGATTTGCTTTCTTTACTATCTTGTATGCTTAGATTGTTACGATTTATAATAAACTCCAATCTCATGAGATCTTTCTGATATACTTCACATAACAACCAATTGGAATGGCTCATGATGACGCTCAATCACTTCTCCTGGACGTCGGGAATGAGGCTCTTCTTCACCAGGTCACCTGCAGAAAAGTCCCAGGACCGGAGGGGTTCTCCGGTGGGACCCTCCGACGCCCAAGTTAGCAACTGAGGTCACAGCTGAAGAGGGACTCGAGTGAGCCCTTTTTAGTGTGGAAAGAGGGATCCAGAGAGGAGGAATTCCTTTATGAGAGTTGAGATGGCGATTTTGGGGATTATCGCGCATACCTGTTTGGTGAATGGATTCACCTTTTTATAGGGGTTGACCCTGGCATGATCACTGGGATTGCGTGAGGAGGGTTCGTCTGCGGAGTTCAGTTGCATGAATCTGCACTGGTTGGTGGGTCCTGTCCCATCGAAAAGGAGAAAACGGCGGTTGGTGGGCTAAGTCTCATCAGCCGGCGGGGCTGTTGGGTTGTTGGATCTGGCGCTGTCGAGCGGCGCGCGTCAGAGAGGTGGCCCTGAACTGATAGGGCCATGCTGGGGCTGATCTGGGGGGAACTGGGAAATCCCGACTTATTAGGGCCGAGCCGGGTCGACCCAAGATGGCTGGGGCCAATCCCGCTGGCAAGGCAGTGCCGGGGAGGGGCTGAATCGATGGACTTGGAGACACCGGGGCTGAGTCGGGCCGGCCGGGGATGGCCTTGGCTGACTCGGCGGAACTGAAGACGTCGGGGCCGAGTCAGGCCGGCCGGGGATGGCCTTGGCCGACTCGGTGGAACTGGAGACGTCGGGGCCGAGTCGGGCCGACCGGGGATGGCCTTGGCCGACTCGGCGGAACTGGAGACGCCGAGGCCAAGTCGGGCCGGCCGGGGATGGCCTTGGCCGACTCGGCTGAACTGGAGACGCCGGGGTCAGTCGGGCCGGCCGGGGATGACCTTGGCCGACTCTGCGAAACTGGAGACGCCGGGGCCGAGTCGGGCCGACCAGGGATGGCCTTGGCCGACTCGGCGGAACTGGAGATGCCGGGGCCGAGTCGGGCTGACCGGGGATGGCCTTGGCCGACTCGGTGGAACTGGAGACGCCAGGACCGAGTCGGGCCGGCCGGGGATGGCCTTGGCCGACTCGGCAGAACTGGAGACGCCGGGGCCGGCTAGGAGAGTGCCGGGGCCGACTGGGAGGTACCGGGCCGGCTGGGAAGTACCGGGGCCGCCTAGCTTGGAGACGTAGGGGGCCGGCTAGGAGAGTGCTGGGGCCGACTGGGAGGTGCCAAGGCTGCCCAGTTTGGAGACGTAGGGGGCCGGCTAGGAAGAAACAGGGCTGGCTGGGAAGATACCGGGCCGCCTAGCTTGGAGACGTAGGGGGCCGGCTAGGAAGATGTCGGGGCCGCCTGGCTTGGAGGTGCCGGCCTTTGGGGCCGTCCGTCTTGGAGGTGTCGGCCTTTAGGGCCGTCGGTCTTAGAGGTGTCAGCCTTTGGAGCCGTCGGCCTTGGAGGTGGCGGTCGAGCGGGGCAAGGCCATTGCCAGGGCGAGGTGGGCCGTCGCGGTCGTTGAGGTCAAAGTGGGCCGCGGCTGACCAAGATTGAGGTGGGACGCGGCCAATGTTGAGACCGATGCTGTTATCAAGGTGGGTCATCCAAAAATTATTTTTCATGGGGTCAACTGGCCCCATCAAATGCCCCCACACTCCTTGAGCTTGCGCGCCCCGCATCAGCTAAGCGAGAGGAGTGTAGAACTTTTACCTTGGTATCTGCTCTTTCATGTTAACTTCAACCATGATTCCTTCTAGGTGGGAAACCCTATCCTCTTGCGCTGCCTTGTATGGATGTCTTCATGCCTTCTTTGGCTAGCTGAGGGCGTGGCAAAATTGCCGAAGCAGAAATAGAGCCGTGGAGGCTGCAATGATGCCGCTGAGGCAGAGATAAAGCTGATGAGCCTGAGATAAAATTGCCGAAGCAGAAATAGAGCCGCGGGGGCTAAAATAAAATTGCCTCGAGTGTTTATATGCTGGTTCGGGAGGTGACTCGAGTGGGTACGGGCTGTTAGGGACTTGAACCGACTCGGGGGTGTATGCTAGCCAGATCGAGTTGTGTCCCGTTAGCTGCGATGCGTCGAGCTCCTTTGGAACCGCCTTGGGTGTTTGTGTGTTGGTCCGAGAGGTGACTCAAGCGGGTACGGGCTGTTAGGGACTTGAACCGACTCGGGGCGTATGCTAGCCAGACCGAGTGGTGTCCCGTTAGCCGCGATGCCATCGAGCTCCTTCGGAACCGCCTTGGTGTTTGTGTGCTGGTCCGGGAAGTGACTCGAGCGGGTACGGGCTGTTAGGGACTTGAACCGACTTGGTGGCATACGCTAGCCAGACCGAGTGGTGTCCCGTTAGCCACGATGCCGTTGAGCTCCTCCGAACCGCCTCGGGGTTTCGTGGCTGGCCCGAGGGGTGACTCGAGGTCGCTGGAACCATAGGTCTTGAACCGCCGCGGGGGTTTCGCGGCCGGCCCGGGGTGACCTTCTGATCGCAGAACCGACGAGAGCCTTTTGAATGGTTTGTTTTGTTGGTTTTCCTGTAATGCATTCAGACACTAATAAAAAGAAACTTTTTTCTCAAAGTGTAGTATACTTAGCTTTTTGTAGCTGTTTGCCTTTACGTCGTATTCGGTGTCGACGTCGATTACAGGCTTGAGAGTTTTTTTTTTTCTTTAAAGAAATTGGTCTTCTTCTGCAGGGTTGATGACCTGCCCCCCAGGAAACTCTATTGATTGGAATCTGCATGTCTTGAGCTTGAGGGTGCCGACGCGGAGCCGATCTTGGTTGCCGACGCGGAGTCGGGCTTGAGTGCCGAAGCGGAGTCGGTCTTTGGTGCCGACGCGGAGCCGGTCTTTGGTGCCGATGCAGAGCCGATCTTTGGTGCCGATGCGGAGTCGGTCTTTGTTGCCGACGCGGAGTCGGTCTTTGTTGCCGATGCGGAGCCAGTCTTTGGTGCCGACGCGGAGTCGGTCTTTGTGCTTGGCTGGCCCAGGGCTTTTTGTGCGCCAAAGCGAGGTTGGCTTTGGATGTTGATGCAAGGTAGATCTTCCCTGCATGACATTTTTAAGTATTAATGAAAGAAAACTGTCTTAAGTGCAATGTACTTAGCTCTTGTAGCTCCCATGTTTTCCTTTTGCGGGTTTGAGCACTTTCGTCCGCTGGTGACCTGCCCCCAGGGAGTCATGTTAGTCGGATTGGAAGTGTCATTGCCCTTACTTGGGCCTTCTCTCGCATTGGAGGCCAGGACGAGATGCCTGTGGCAGGAAGAAGCTAGAAACCGGGACAAAGCTGGAGTCCGTTGAGGAAAGCCTCGATAGTCAGCGGTCATTGAAGATGAATGGCTGGGAGAGTCCATCGAGGGCGTTGCTGAGAGGCTTGGGGTGCTGCTGAGTGGCCCCCGAGCGCTGCTTCTGCAGTTCATGAACTGCTACATTCAAAGCTTGATCTTGTCAATTGAGGATGGCCAGCTGGTTAATCAGAGCAGCTGAAGTTGGTGTTGAAGGAGCAGAGGGGGTGGCCTTTCGCTGCCTAGTGCGATGTGGATGCCCCCAGCACGATTGGTAAGAACCTTGGCATGCGCAACACCACCATAGCAATCTTAGAGGGGACGGAGACTTATAGCTCAAGAGACAGAACTTTCTTTCCTTAGCGCGTCCCCCCTTCCTGGCGCGCCAATCTGATGACGCTCAATCACCTCTCCTGGATGTCAGGAACGGAGGCTCTTCTTCACCAGGTTACCTGCAGAAAAGTCCCAGGACCGAGGGGGTTCTTTGGTGGGACCCTCCAACGCCTAAGTTAGCAACTGAGGTCACAGCTGAAGAGGGGCTCGAGTGAGCCCTTTTTAGTGTGGAAAGAGGGATCTCAGAGAGGAGGAATTCCTTTCTGAGAGTTGAGATGGCGATTTTGGGGATTATCGCGCATACCTGTTTGGTGAGTGGATTCACCTTTTTATAGGGGTTGACCCTGGCATGATCATGGGATTGCGTAAGGAGGGGATGTTTGCGGAGTTCAGTTGCGTGAATCTGCGCTGGTTGGTGGGTCCTGTCCCATCGGAAAGGAGAAAGCGGCGGTTGGTGGGCTAAGTCCCATCAGCCGATGGGGCTGTTGGGTTATCGGATTTGGCGCTGTCGGGTGGCGCGCGTCAGAGAGGTGGCGCCCTGAACTGATAGGGCCATGCTGGGGCTGATCTGGCGGGAACTGGGAAATCCCGACTTATCAGGGCCGAGCCGGGTCGACCCGAGATGGCTGGGGCCAATCCCGCTGGCAAGGCAGTGCCGGGGCAGGGCTGAATCGACTTGGAGACGCCGGGGCCGAGTCGGGCCGGCCGGGGATGGCCTTGGCCGACTCGGCAAAACTGGAGACGTCGGGGCCGAGTCGGGCCGGCCGGGGATGGCCTTGGCTGACTCGGTGAAACTGGAGACGTCAGGGCCAAGTCGGGCCGGCTGGGGATGGCCTTGGCCGACTGGCGGAACTGGAGACGTCAGGGCCGAGTCGGGCCGGCGGGGATGGCCTTGGCCGACTCGGCGGAACTGAGACGCCGGGGCCGAGTCGGGCCGACCGGGGATGGCCTTGGCCGACTCGGCGGAACTGGAGACGTCGGGGCCGGCTAGGAGAGTGCCGGGGCCGACTGGGAGGTGCAGGGGCCGGCTGGGAAGTGCCGGAGCCGCCTAGCTTGGAGACGTAGGGGGCCAGCTAGGAGAGTGCCAGGGCCGACTGGGAGGTGCTGGGGCTGCCCAGTTTGGAGACGTAGGGGGCCGGCTAGGAAGATGCCGGGGCCGGCTGGGAAGTGCCGGGGCCGCCTAGCTTGGAGACATAGGGGGCCGGCTAGGAAGATGCCGGGCCGCCTGGCTTGGAGGTACCGGCCTTGGAGGTGCCGGCCTTTGGGGCCGTCGGTCTTGGAGGTGTCGGCCTTTGGGGCCATCGGCCTTGGAGGTGGCGCCGAGCGAGGCGAGGCTGATTGTCGGGGGCAGGTGGGCCGTTACGGACGTTGAGGTCGAAGTGGGCCGCGGCTGACGCCAAGATCGAGTGGGATGCGGCCAATGTTGAGACCGATGCCGTTGTCAAGATAGGCCGTCAAAAATTATTTTTTATGGGGTCAACTGGCCCATCAGCTCACATAATTTAATTCTCTTTGAATAAATTAAATGATATCAAAAAAAAAATTGAAATGCAAAACGATACTTATCCGTTAAACTCCATCTTTTCGTCGTTGGACATGGCGGCCAAGCCACCGGTCCAGAACGTGACGATCTTTGACATCCATTGGAAGGCGTGGACGTTCTGGCATATTACCAGGGGACTCCTCACCGACATCTGCTGACCACCAGGTGAAGCGGGTTCATTAACGCCAAAAAGGTCATGAGGGTCAGGATGCCACTGGAGACGGAGGGGTTGGCCAGGACGACACTGTTCCGTGGAACAGTCTCTGGAACCCTTGTCCAGGATGGAGACTAGTGGCTCCTTTTCTCCGTGGCAGATGCTTCAGGTTACATTGGATGAGGCAAAGGTTTTACAAAATGTTAAAAGTGTTAGTCTTTGGCAAGTGGAGTTAGATTGTGCCACACCTCATATGCAAGACCCAAAATCTGATACAAAGAAACCAAGGCTTTTATAGTATCCAATTTACTATGGATGCAGAGGGAAGAATGTGCTTTGCTATGACAGGGATGAGTGATATGATGATGGGGAGTATGGTACCACCACAGTTCAATCACACTATGTTTCCTGCTGGAATGCAGGGAGCCAGGCATGCTGGCATGCAGGGAGCCAGGCATAATTCAATTAGTGTACCCAATTTACCCGGTTTTGCACCTAGCAATACTCATAACTTGTGCTATGATAATCAACATAGCAATGTTATGCAACTTCTAATTTAAGGCCTTAGGTGCTGCTATTGGAACACATCCAATAATTTATAAGTTTTATTTGGCCTTTTCTATTTATATTTTTTTATTCATGATAATTCCATCAAATGATTTTATTATGATTATAGATGGTAAGACAAATACTCACATTGACCAAACGAGAACTAAGGTAAAGGCAATTAAGGAAAGCAATAGAGACTTTGAGTATCATCCTAAAAGTAATATGATTGATTATATTGTTAAGCTTAATCGTATAATTATTGAGCTAAATGTGGTTATAAGACTATATTAGAATATAGAGTTTGGATACTTTATAGATCACTTCTACCACATTGGGCAAATTCTGTGTATGACTTTTGGATGGGTCATCTGGAGTGTCAGTCTTCCTTGAATTATTGTCACATGGTTAATATTTTACTAAGAAAATGGCATCAAGAATATCAGACAACTTTTGAAATAACCTCAAAGTTTATTTCTCTTGGTGATGCCTATAGATTCATGAAAATATATGTTATTTTTATGATTATATGCCTAGTTATTTTGGCTTATGTTGTTTATTAGGCATTTAATTATATTTTATGTTGTTTGTTAGGTATTTAATTATATAATTGAAAAAGATCATGTAATGATACTTAGAGCATAAAACTGTATAGTTATGGTCTTTTATTATGATGTCTATTATGTTGAGTGGGAGTTGTTTAATGTATGTCTTTAATTCTTTGTGAATTATAATCATATTTTTTTATTCTCTATGAATTGTAATTGTGCATTATTTTATTTAAGTAAACTAAATGAATAATAATAAAGCATTGAATAATGGATGATGATTGAAGCATAGCAACCTTTTGATTCATGTAATTTGCTAAGTTATTATTAGATTTGGTTTATATTTAACAAATAATAGTATTGTGTGCTTGATAAATGAACTATGTATTTCATTTTTATTTAGATCTTGGCATCAAAGAATATCATAGCTGATTTGAACAAAGTAATAAGCTGAATGGTGATAATTACCATGTCTGGCATCTCAAAATACAATATGTACTTGAGGAACAAAAGGCTTTGGATGCTATCAACCATACCATGGTTGATCCTTGTGAGGGTACTATAGTTCAGCAGAGAAGGGATCAAGAAGCATATAAAGCTTGAAAGAAGAAAGATTTTGTAGCTAAGGGAATATTAATAAGTTCAATGGCAGATGACCTTGTATGTAAATATGAGCAGTATTCTACTGCTTATAAGGTCTAAGTTGCTCTTAAGGATAAATTTGGTGAGTTAGTGCGACCAAGCTTAGGCAGCTGACTATAAAATTTGACACATACAAAAAACGTCTAAATCAAATAATGAAGCAACATTTAAGAAAGATGTCAAATATGATTAAGAAATTAAAGTCAGCTGGTCATGAGCTTACTGATGAACAACAAGTTCAAGCTGTGATTCGTTCTCTTCCTGATGGTTGGGAGCACATGAAGGTTAATTTGACTCATAATGACAGTATCAAAACTTTCAATGATGTCACTCGTCATATTGAGTTGAAAGATAAGCGGTTGGAGTCGATTAAACCCATGGGACAAGCATATATTGCTGAAAGCTCTAGACAAATTTCTGGTTTCAAATGCAAGAGAAATTGGAACAAGAAAGGGAAGGAAAAGGGAAACAAAAAAGGATATGCTGATCAAAAGAATAACAAGAAAAAACACCATTTTTTTAAGAAAAGAAATAAAGTAAATATGAAGTGTTACAATTATGGCAAAAAGGATCACTTTGCTCGTGAATGTACAGAGCCAAAGAAAAAGGTTACGTTATGTTATGCTTCTCTTCATGATATTTATGTTTCTAGTACTGTGATGCTTACTGATTCTTATCCTTTATGGACAATAGACTCAGAAGCCACCGACCATGTAGCTCGAGATAGAGCATCGTTTATGGAGTTTCGTTGCATACTTGTTGAAAGTAAATGATATATGTGGGAAACAATGCTAGAGTCGAGGTCAAAGGAATTGGGACATGCAAGTTGTAACTGCATGGTGGCCAAACTCTGATCCTGCATAACATCCTTTATGCTTTGAACATACAATGGAATTTTATTTCAGTTGTTGTTCTTTTGAATTTAGGTTATAAACTAAATTTCTATGGTAAATGTATTGATGTTTATTATAGTGACCTATATTATGGATCTGGATATTTGTCTAATGGATTTATGGTACTTGATGTAAATTATGGTACTTTGGATTCTATAATAGTTATTTTTCATGAATTACCTCATCTAGTTATATAAATGTTGATATTAATATTTGGCATGCTAGATTAGGACACATTGGACAAGAAAGAATGAACAGATTGATTAGTTAGGGCTTATTGGTCTTTTTTGTCAAAATTGATTTGTTCATATGTGAACATTGTTTTATTGAAAAATCAACTAGAAAACCATTTGGCAAAGCTATTAGAGCTGAATTTTCATTGAAATTGATTCATTCTGACATCTGTGGCCCGATGAACATAAAGGCTAAGCCCGATGAACATAAAGGCTAAGCATGGTGCATCATATTTTATTACATTTATTGATGATTTTATATGTTATGGTCATGCATATCTTATCTCTCATAAATCTGAAGCATTAGATTGTTTTAGATTGTACCTAAATGAAGTTGAAAATCAACTTAAGAGAACGGTAAAAGCCTTAAGAACTGATTGTGGAAAAAATAATTGTCAGATCAGTTCAAATCATTATGTAATGAAAAGGGTATATTAAGGTAGCTAATTATTTCAGAAACGCCACAACAAAATGGCATCGCTGAAAGAAGGAATAGGACTCTTCTTGAAATGGTTAGGTCAATGATGGCACAAGCAAATTTGCCAATCTCTTTTTGGGGAGATGCATTATTGACTGCTGCATATATACTTAATTGGGTATCTTCTAAATCGATTTCATCTACTCCCTATGAATTATGGATAGACAGAAAATCTAAACTAGGTCATTTAAGACCATAGGGTTCGGGTGCCTATGTTCATGACATGTCAAGTAAGTTTGGCAAATTTGGTCCTAGAAAAAAGAAATGCATCTTTAGTAGATACTCTGAACATTTCAAAGGATATGTATTCATAGGTAATCTAATGAATGGAAGCATCTCTGAAATAGAATCACAAGATGTTGTATTTTTGGAGAATGAATTTCCTAGTAGGGGTAAGATTGACAAAAATACCTCTCTTGTAAGTTGAAACATTTAAATGATAATATCACTCAAGCAATTGAAATTGAAAATACTCAACTGAGTAGGAGTGATTTAATACCTACATCTTCTTCACAAGAACTTGAACTAAGAAAGAGTGCTAGAAAAAGCATTCCACGTCGAAGATTTGAAATTAAAGGAGAAGCCCTCATGGTTACTCCAGAAAATGATGAGGAACCTAACACTATGAATGAAGCTTTATCATGCCTTGCTAAGGAAGAATTGAAAATTGCCATGGAAGAAGAAATGAAATCTATGGAAAAGAATCAAGTATGGGAGTTAGTCGATCTACCTGCTAATCGCAAAGCTATTGGGAATAAGTGGGTTCTCAAAATCAAACAAAAAGCAGATGGATCAATTGATCAATATAAGGCACGACTTGTTGCTAAAGGTTATACCCAACAAGAGGGTATAGATTTTGAAGAAACTTTTTTTTCCTGTTGTAAGGTTTACTTCTATTCGCTTAATCCTAGCTATTGTAGTACAATTAGATTTAGAATTGCATCAGATGGATATCAAAATATCTTTTTTTAATGGAGAGCTTGATGAAGAAATCTACATGGAACAACCTATGGGTTTTGTTGTTAAAGGTCATGAATGTTTTCACATGAAAAATTGTAAATCTTTTGATACCCCTATAGCAAAGAAAGAATGTTTGAGTAGCAGCATGTGTCCAATAACTTTAGAAGAAAAATAGAAAATGTTCAGGATACTATATACTAGTGCTATTGAAAGTTTAATGTACATTATGTTATGTACAAATCCAGATATCCGTTATACTGTGGGACTTGTTAGCCGTTTCCAATCAAATCTTAATCAATTACATTGGAAAGCGGTAAAAAGAATATTTGATATTAAAGGGAACAATAGATTATAATCTTTGTTATCAAGGATCAGACTTAAATCTAAAAGGATATTCTAATGCTGATTGGGCTGGAGATCAAGATGAGAGAAAGTCAACTTCAGGTTATGCATTCTTACTGAATAATGGAGCCATTTCATGAAATAGTAAGAAGCAAACATGTACGGCTTTATCAACAATGGAAGCTGAATTTATAGCCTGTTCAGAAGCAGTACAAGAAGCTGTCTGGCTAAAAAGATTTCTTGAACATTTTGGATTCTTTAATGATAGTGGGAGTCCAGTGATTATTCATTGTGATAATCAGGCAGCCATTGCTTATACATATAGACATCAAATATAACTTTGTAAGAGATATAATTGCACGAAAGAAAATAGTTTTACAATATATCTTCACATAATATATGTTTGCAGATCCCTTTACCAAAGCTGTTAGTAGAAACTTATTTCAAGCTCATGTAAAGTCTCTTAGATTACGCAGAATATGATATGCATGTGAATGTAAAGAACACATTCTTGTTGATCTATGAATATATTCTTTGCCATGATAATTTATTTAGCATCTTGATATGGCTTCATGAGATGTGATATGGTAATGGCATCTATTATAAAAGTATGTCATCAAGCCGAGATTAGTCTTCTCGCATAGACAATTACCTCTGATGTTTGTATAATATACAAAGATGAGACAACCATTAGCTAGAAATTTTTGAGAGAGATAAGCTAAAGTCTATGTCGCCTTGATCAAATATCGAGATGAGATCATTATAATAATTATGATTGAAGTAAATATTTCACTATTTACTTTGCATGTTTAATAGCCAGACATGAATTCACATGGTTAGAAAAGATATGGTTGGTGAATTCAGGTTAGACACTTAAGTGTGTCTGAACTTAAGTTTGTATGATGTTTGAAATAAGAAGACATACACTTTTATTAAAGAAAAAAATATCGTAGCACATGATGCGTACCATGTGTGCTTATTTGACCAATAAGGATAGTAGAAGAATGGATCCCTGCTTTTTCTCTATGCGAGACCCTGGAAATTTAAAATTATTTTTTTATATACATACCCTTATGACTTTTTAACTATCTCTTAAGACTTTATTATATTATTGCTACTTTAGCATACTACTAATAATCAAGAATTATGTGATTTGTGGGACATGTTTAGAAAAGCAGCTATATGGAGTTAAAAGATTCAAGTTGAAAAGGAAGATTGATTTAATTTGCATCATAGTATGTATTCATAGGTCGACCAATTATGTAATTTACTTGACATAATTGTGAATACATTATGCTTATGAAAGATTAAGCATTTTTTTTTATTTATGAGGGATTAGAGATATAATAATGTAAAATTTTTAGTTTAGGGTATAAGCAAGTTTATATGTGTTTGTTCTCTCTCTCTATTATTAGAGCTGCCATGTACTCCTTAACCGTTACATAATATTATAGCTCAACTAAATTTGCTGGTCACACGGCTCATTTCTCTAGTATGAATTACATTTAGAAATCTGAATGAGAGATATATGTTGTGAATGAAATTATCATCATGTGCAAGTAGGAGATGTTAAAAATAAATATGTCCAAGATGATAATGACAAGGAAAAAGGAGTTGTAGTTTTCGTAACTGCAGAGAGGGTAGTTTCTTTTACGTGGTTTCATTTTTTAAAGGATACTTTCTCTTTCTTTTTTTCTGGTTACGAAGAAAATATATGATATTCTCTTCTTGATAAGATTTTTGAAGGGATTTACGCTGTGGCTTAAAAGGATGATTTTTCTTTTCTTCTATGAAATCACTCCGATCAAAGTTATTCACAAGTTTTTCTTTATAGGCAGAAAGTAAAGCAATTGCTATTCTTATTAAGATTTGATTTTAACATGGCCTTTTCTTTTTTCTAAGCAATGAACTTAATCATGCCGAATTAGATCAGGTCGATCCATTGATTGATATCCAAGTTCGGTCCAAGCCCAAATTAAAACAGACTACACACATTCAATTGAAGCTAAACCTAACCAAATTTGAACCAAGTCAAGCCAATCAGGCTGAACCAAATCAAGTTAAACCCAATTCAGATCCAGTCCGAGTCTAGTTACTGTCGAACCGGCCCAAGTTAAGTCCAGCTAAGGGCCAATATGGTCCAATCAAGCTTGATTAAGGTTTAAGCCCAACCCTGTCTAACCTAATTGGACCCTACTTAGAGAAGTGTTCGCTTAATCGAGCAAGAAAAGAACGGTGAACTAGGTTCTCCTCTAGTACCGGTAACGAAGAAGTTAAGCGATCGGTGAATTGGGGGCTTCAGAGATCTTGCAAAAGAGACCAAGGGGTTTGAGACCCTACCTGGTACCGCTGGTCGACGACATCATCTACCGGACGACCACATGCGAGTTTAGAGCTCGATCGGATTACTCTATTTTCAGTTTCATTCTCTTCCTTCTTCTAGTTACTAGTAGACAGGGAAGCTCTGAGAAGTTTGGTTAGAATTGGGAAAACATGAATCTAGCTAGCGTCTTTGATTAGGAATCTTGAATCCAAAAAATGATAGGTTTTAGTTGCTAATTAGATCGGCATGGTTGTAAGTAAGATGGAAGTCTCAAAAGTTCTTGGGTAGGTCATGATAGCTGTCGGCCATATCCTTTTGTGTTTTCGATGATCATCGGGCTGGCTTCGCAATTCCAATCCACTGTCACTTGGGAATGGTTAATTTGATCATCTGGTTTTATTGATTATGGTGGATCAGGTGGAAGATGAGTTCAAGGGCGCGATGAGGAAGAATACTGTGTTTCTTTTTAGATGGTGATCAAGTTTTGGTTTTGGGAAGAGGAAGGCAAACGTCTTCTTGCTAATGCTGGGTTAAACTGAACCCAATTTAATTGGGCTACGCCACGGCTTAAGAAAACTCATGCATGGTTTGGAATCAAATCGGATAAAGATGAAACATTTCACTAAGCTTTATTAATATGAACCAAAACCAGATCTGGGCTTAGCTTACTTAGTACATTGAAGTAGAACCAGACCTAGATTAGAACGACAGAATCAAATGAAGTGACCCTAAGATTAGTTTACCAATCTCGAACTAGATTTTAATTTGGTTCACTGCAGTCCAGTTAAACCAGAGCCTGAACTGGGTTTGGTTTAGTTAATCCTAAATAATTTAGATTAAATCCAAACTAAAGGGGACTAGCAATTTAATTTGTAAATTTAGCTCCGAAAGCATTTATTTGTCTCAAATGTTCCAACAATCATAGTTTGAATCCATGCTAAAACAACTTATTTGGATAGTTTATAGGTTGTATCTATAAGAGATCATTATCTTTACGAATTTTACTCAATGTTCATTGCTGTCCAGCTAAACGTTGACACAGGAAGGTGGAAAAAGTCTTGTTGCACAGCGTGGTGTAGAACAAGCGCACCACGCGTAGTGATTAATGCATGGCGCAAGCATACATATTTTAAGAACAGCTTTTTTTTTTTTTTTTTTTGATATACGCATGGTACAATAAGCTTTTTTTTTTTTTTTGATCGGGTAGATTCTGAAATATAAGCTTAAAACTTGCAGCTGTTATGCGACAAATCAGCTTAGGAATATACATTTAGACTGGACACTTAATGTAAGTGAAATGAGTCCAATATAAAGTGAGGTGGCAGGGATTTAGGGCTAATAGGCATGCGTACAACATCAAAAGGGCATTTCTTTGAGAATATTTTGGCTGCAACACTTTCCTGAGTAGAAATCGGACACACTGAATTAGTACCAAATTGTATGCTGGATAAGGTGTGGTTTAAGAAACATTAGACAGTCGCAACAAGATTCCTCCACACCAATCTTGCAAAGAATTCCACCATTTCAATCAATATATTTATATCTAACTAGACGCTTATCCAGAATTTGACAAAGGGCTCTTGCAAGAATGACACACAGCCATCACTAAACACCTTGAACAATGATACACGTGCTATGCTATTATTGCTATGGCCTTCTTTGTGTCCTACAAAATTTCAGAATCAGTTATCCAAGTTTCAATAAATTCTCTTTACCTTGTATATTATTCACCCCCTTTAGCCAGGCGTTATCTACATTATTCTTCTGTTGTGAGACATCAATTTCCGTGTCAGTGTTCCTCAACGAAACGTCTCACAAACTTTGATTATCTCGGACCTTTCTCTTTCTAAGATGGTTGAAAAGCAACTAACAATCCACAAGGCATGCATCACTTCCATTGAAGATGGGTTCTTCAAGGGAAATTATAAGAAAGTTCAACTGTCTAATGAACTTATCAGAGAACTAAACTGAAAACTGGCTAAAAGGCTATGAAGTCCCAATGCAAATTTTCTTGCAGACAAGATAAATTTAAATCCTTGAACAAATAGAGGTCAGCACACTCTCTTTCCTAGTCAAAACAACTTTGCTCCAAGTATAGGGTTTAAAATTTTCAATTTGAACTTTCTCCTATATATATTTGTTGGTAACCCCTTAGGATCCTTGAAAGAGATTGCTAAGAGTGCAATGGTATATTGCTTCATAAATGAAAAATTGAGGGTGCAATGGTGGAATGGTGTGCATAATTGAGGGTGCAATGGTGGAATGTTTCATAAATCAACAGTAGTACCGTGACAGTCTTCAGCATGTCCAAATCCTGCCAATTATGCATATGCTGACAAGAGATGGTTCCTCACATGTGGAATCATCTTGCACCACCATTCATACAGATTTTTGTTTCAGAAGATTAAGCTAAATATATACCAGAAACCTGTTTTCAAAGAGAGGTCATATAAAGAACTGAGTATTCGTAAGAGTCCTGCGCTACTTACTGCTTTAAGAATTCCCATCATAAACACATAAACCAACAATAATTTACCAGAACCGAATACTGACCACACACCCAAAAGGGACGTATGGAACCACTCTCCTTTCAGAAAAAGGTCTTCCAACCTCTATACATCTCTTTGTGAGGCATAGAATAATATTTCCCACCAGCTTTGCATCTCAACCATCTACCACCTCCTATGATCAGTCTCCATTCCAAACCACCATAATAGTTGGCAAGGAGATCTAAAGTTCAATTTCTAATGTTCTAATCTGCACTTCCAAGACAAGACTCTAACATGCAAAGCAATGGTTTGCCCTACAAGCAGAGTTTCAACTCATGATTGCTCGCGTTTCCAGAGTTAATCTCGCAGCTGTCCCACTGGAAACGACCTGAAAATAGGTGCACGGTTTGGGACACGATGGGACAAAGTTGATTGGCGATATGTTAGAAACTGGATGTAGGAGTCCAACAAAAACCACCATGATAGAGCCAATAAAAGATCAGAAGACACGAAGAATCAAGGAGGGCATAACAAAGCCAGAGAATATGCCAGATTGGAACCCATGAAATCACTAGAGGGTTCTCCGGATAAATGATATCTCATACACTAAGCATGATATTTCTATTAATTGGAAAGAGGACTGCCGTCCAAATTCCTTGAACTAATCTAGTAGTAGCTGAACAGTAGATCCACTACAAATCTCGCCCCATGATGCATCTATCTCTCGGTAAATCAATAAATCTTTTGCCTACATTGATTTGAGAAGGAAAAGACAACATGATGGTCCATTACTTTGCAACACAAAGCATCACTCAAAATCGACGCACGCAACAAATTTCTACTCTTCTCTTTGGAAGGTAGAAAGGTCGAACCCAACACTCTCTCCCGCCTGCTGTCCTTTGAGCAATTTTCATTCTACCATTTGCATAGACCCAATTTTAGATTATTAGCTCATTAAAGAAGAAGGGGCAGAAAATCATAGAATCATCAGACAATTCAGCTTCAATATTTCCCAAATTTTGCTACAGATTACTAACATGCACATGCCTAACAACAAATAGCCTCGATCAGTTCAGTGGATAAAATTAAGGACACAGAGGCTATCAAAATCGAATCTTTCTCTGGCAAGGAGCAAGCTTTCTTCGTTTCAAAGGAGGGTGATAAGTATGAATAAAAGGAGAGCGGCGATAAAGGAGTACTTGAGAGCGGCGAGAAGGATGGCGATGGAAATGAAGAAGAGCTGCCACAAGACCTGAACGCTCGCCCACGTGAGGAGGCCCGTCAATCCAATGGCCACAATGTTCTCGGGATCCGGGTAGAGGAGGTCGCGCCACCGGAGATTGAACGCCGGCTGTCGGTCCCTCTTCAGGTCTCCTCCGCCGTCTCCAGATTCCATCCCCTCGGCGTCGCCTCTTTTGAGGCCATTGCCCTCTGCGAACACCGCGAACCCCATGCGCGATCTAGGGTTCCAAAGAGGGCTTGTGCGCGAAAGGGAAGGGAACGATCTGGGATCCTTGTTCCAAAGAGGAGGAAGATGCTTCGGGATCGGAAGGATATGGGGCCGGGGGAGAAGAATTGACGCCATGCCGGCGGCTCCAAAAGAAGTGCGGCGGACAAAAAAAAAAGAAAAGAAAAAAAAAAGCGCGAGACGAACGGACTCGAAGGGGGGCGAAGGGCCGGCCGGCTTTTACAGGCTTCATAAATAACTACAACGTTGGGTAAACGGATAGGATGATAAGGCTACAAGCGGCTGGGTTGAATTTTATATTTCAACCTTGTTTTTGTGCTGAAAACAAATATATCCTGATTCAATCTAAATATCAAAATTATTATTATTATTATTATTATTATTATTATTATTATTATATATAAAAATTAAAATAATCAATCATTATTTTATAATAAAAATCTATTAATTTATAATCAAATATATATTCATAAAAAAATTTAAAAGAGATTTAAAAAATAAAATTTTTATTTTTATTTAAAAACTCTTAATTTTACGTAAATAAATAATTATCTTTAAGTTTATAAATTATGATATTTAAAATATTTATTTATACACTTAAAATATTCTAAATAAAAATTTATTAAAATAAATAATAAAATATAAATATTTAGATATAATGAGTTAAAGAAAAGATGGGATAAGATTTGGCTATTAAGATGGGTAAGAGAATTAGTCTCGATTAGATTTTATTTTGATGAATTTATAAAGATAATTAAAATAGAGGAACATAGGATTTATATTTTTATAGAGTTAGGATAAATTAGGATCGGATTGAGTTGGATTGAAAATACAAAACACGAATTCGATTTGAAATTTAGATTAGATCCAATTTTAAATCAATCTCAAACTATAGATATTTAAATATCATTGATCCAAATATTAATTTTGATGAATAACAAAAGTACTTGAATACATTCCTTTTAGTAGTAATAATTTTAATTGAGTGTTTCAGAGATTTAAATCATTAATCAATCAAAATCATAAGAAAAATTGAGCTTGGTCTTGAGCCTCGCTTTAAGTGTCAATTTCAGCACATAAAGTTGACTCCTATAGTCGAGGAGCCGGTTTCGACACGCATTGGCACTTTTGGCACATGCTTGAGTTGACCCCAACAGTAGCTCGAGTAAACTTGATCAGTTATATAAAGAGTTATACTTTTGGCGTTCAACTCGAGTCAACTCCCGCATTAGTTCGAGTCGACTCCCAAAGAACTTGAGCTGACTCCTAGCAAGGCAAAAGATAACTCCTCTATGAGCAAAAGATTATTTTTGGGCAAGCCGCGCTCGAGTCGACTCCCACACCTGTTCGAGTCAACTCGAAGCCTAACCGGAGCTGACTCTAAAACTATTAGAGATGGCTCCATAATCTGACATTTCTTCAACGGACTTCAACGACTCTTTCTTCTATCGTGCTAAACACTCTTCCAACTACTAGTTTCCTTCTAAAAGTGGATTTGGAAGATGTTTATAAGTATGAGCCCCGGGGTTGACTAAAAAAATAGAGAATAGAAGAAGAGAAATAACAAGAAAAAAGTTCAGATTTTAAAAGCCCTAAAGTGAAAACAGAGGTTAAGAAAAATTCCAAGAATCTGAAGCTAATCTTGAGGGATTTCTATCAAATCAAAGGGAGAAGAAGAGAGCCCTAGTTCTTCCAAAACTTTAAAGTCAAAGAATTTTTAAAGCTTCAAGTACATCTTGAAAAAGATTAAATTGAGAAAAAGAAGAAAGAAGAAAAGCTTAACTTCAGAAATTTTCTAATCATGCTCCCATTTCTATTTGATTATATTATTTTATTTGCTCATTTCGGAAGCTTTATTTCTGTTGTAACCAAACTCTTATTACTTTTATAAGTTGATTCAATCAGAAGATTGAATCAAAGGGGCAGTTTGGCTTTATACAAGTTAGGAGGCTTGTGAGAGGTTTTGTGCTGGTGATCTTATGAAAACCAATTCGTTGTGATCTCGAGATAAAATAATAGATTTGAGTTGTGAGCTTTAAAAATAACTTTAAATACAGATCGGATCGGATTGAATCTAATTGAATAAGAATTGGTTGGATGACGGGTTGACCCGACACATTTGTAGTCTTAGTCAAGGAATGAATTGATTTAGGATTAAACTTAATTTTTGAGTTTGGGATTAAAATAAAATCTAATTATGAGCATATTTGATTGAGTCATGTTTGGCTCTATTAGGCTTAAAATCAGAATCATAGCTACTAAGTCAAGGATAAAAGCATATCTATAATTAGTGGTGGGAGCAGAACAAATTTTAGGACAACGTTTAATATGCATAGGATGAGATCTAACTTTTGATTGGATAATTATTTAAAATGAATATCAAGTTAAATTCAATCGTTCAAATTTGGTGATCTAAACCAAACAGATGTGGCAAGCCAGTTCTCAATTTAATGCAAGTCAATCATGATTCGATTGATCCTTTCCCCCTTCTCTATCCTTTGGTAAAAGAAGCTACAGTAGTTTTTTTTTTTTTGGGGTGCAAGAAACTATCACAGCTTTTTTTTTCACCATTCCTTTTTCTCATCTAATCTTTTATAATGAAAAATTTTTATACATCACGCGATGATTGGTTCACACATGCATGTAATCATATAGATGATGCAAAATAAATAAAAATATTTTTATATATACAGATCAATCATTGTGCATGATGTGTGCATTGCACTACATGCAAAAGAACGATCCTGTAGTATAACGAGTGAAGAAATTAAAGGAATAAAAAATTCAAAACAAGACATATAAAATACTATTTCAAGACAATATATTTTTGGTCTTAACCAAGATGTAGGTGATTATATGGAATACTTCCTCCAATGCCTAGGCTCCAATCTAAGCTTGCACACTTTCAGAGAGATGAACTAATGATGTGGGATATATCTTACAAGAGATTAACGTAGAGCAATGATTCATATTTTAAGGTGCTTTACTTTTCGAAACGAGTAAGAATAATCTAAGGATGAATATGCGAAGAGTAAAGTAACTATCCGCAGAATATGATTCAATAAGTAATAAAGAAAATAGGATCCTAGGATTGATAAATTACTACTTAGAACATGCTTTTTCTTCAATAAAATAGAACTTATGAGAAGGGATGGATCTGATTACCAGGCAATGATGGACTTTGTTCTAAAAGATTGGATCACACAGCTCTCAGGATGAGCGTCTGAAAGACGAAGCTATGCTACCACAGGTGTTTTGGCTTTCCTACAGATATTTTGGCTTTTTTTCATATGGTTCTGGAGACAATAATGACTTCATCTAAGGATCGTAGTACCTTGGCATTTTGGGGTTGGAACGGGTATTTGTTGGGCCTCTCATCCTTTTCCTCACGGAGTGTCAATGCTCAGGAGCACAGAAAAATATAAGAAAAAGACTCTTTTCATTAATCATTAATTGTTCTTTATAAGAAGGAGGGAGGGGTTTTTATAATAAACCTTAACCCTTGAATTATATATAAAAAAATAAAATAAAAGCGCCATATTGTTTTCAAATAAGAAGATAGGCGACATCTTGAAACAAGAGAAAGATATTAGGGGATAGCTTTTTTTTAAATAAGGAGATAGGCAATATCTTGAAACAAGAAAAAGAGATCAGGAAATATCTTTTCCAAATAAAGAGATAGGTGGCATCTTGAAACAAGAGAAAGAAATCAGGGAATAGCTTTTCCAAATAAAAAGATAGGCGGCATCTTCAAACAAGAGAAAGAGATGACTTTATGAAAATCTTTGAATGCCCTAATTGAGTAGATGGTGCCTACTTTAACTGATATTTTATGTGGGGCTGAGGTGGCACACTAAATGTGGTCTTTCATGGTCTTGGGTCTTCAACTTCTTACATTTTGACTCAATAAATCTTGACTTGATTCAAATAAAATTACTAGACTCATACTTGACTCAATAAAATTACTGGACTCATACTAACAAAACTTGATTACAATACTTAAAGTCAAACCACATAAAGTAAAAATTTCATAATAAGTTTAGTAGCCTCTGTCTGATCTTGATGTCCCCACCAACTAATACAAAGTTTTTGATGCCCAATGTAAAGAGATATAAGAATATGACAAAATTTAGAATAGATGAAAATTCTGAATGTGGAGCATTAAGCATTTATAAATAATCAAATGTTGGCAATAAAAAAGGTGCCCTATTCTAAGGATGTCACTTCCTTGCAAGCATTTATAATGTGTTCATCCTTCTTGTGAATGCATCTTCATGAGAAAGACACCTATTCTCATTAATAAGATACCTATTCAAATAAAAAAACTATTTAATAATACCAACAATAATTAAATATTTATAATAGCCATTTAAAAAACTAAAAGAGCTTGTTTTAATTTAAAATTTTTTTCTTTTAACAAAAAAATTTGTTTACTTAAAAAAAATTAATAATAAATAAATAGCTATCTACACGTACAATGTATAACCATAAATAGATGTCTTTGAACCTATGGTTGCTTGAGAGGATAATACATTGACCTCAAAAAATAATAGATGAATTTTGTTCACATTGTACAATGGTTCATTAGTTCATTTAACATCGGCTTTAAGGTCATGCTTATCTTGGCTTAGTAGGTTTTTTAAAATTTTATCATAATTCATAGATAACGGGCGTTACTTTAACGCTTACATAAGTAAATCTCATCAGGAGTGTTCGCAACTTCATTTACGCTCTATAAGAATCTATGCGTTCATTTAAGTTCAACTTGACTGGTGCACATATTTAGTATAAAATTAGAGTCATTTTTTTTTGGATTATAGATAGCTCAAATTAGTTTTAATTTTTTATGCACTAGAAATATTGAAACCTCATTGTTATCATTTCATTAGATTTCAACTGATTAAATTTCCTTGGAACTCTAACTTGAATTTCTAAGTATAGAGTGTTGGAAAATATTGTTTGGGCCTGAACGTTGATGAATGTTGGCCTTCAAACGTTCACTCAGCGCAACGTCCATGCTCCGCGAGCATTGAGCTCAGGTCCTACGCGAGCATTTATTTTTTTAACTTTTTTAAGTTTTTGATCTTAGCAAAATATCTTTTCCTAGAAATTACTAGAATATATTATAGAAATTTTAAATATAAAAAAAGTAAAAAATAAAAATAAGAAAGGAGCATTACATGCTTGCATAGGACTTGTTGAGCTGAGCGTTTTTGAACATTGGCGAGCTAGTGAACGCCTAGAAACAGTTTAAATAATTAAATTATTAAGCCGGTTTTAATGTGATTTGGGCCAACAGCTCGTTGGAGCTTTTATGGGCCGAGCCTAGGCTCAGGATTCAGATTGAGGTATATATCAATAGTAGAGTTTTGAGTAACCCTCCATCTCATTTATTTTTCTATTTTCTATTGATCTTTTTTTTGGGCATTTGAAGGTAATCATTAGGTTGCACCTCCATGCGATCGTGTTCGTGGTAGGAGGATGGATCGTGATCGTGCTCGTGGTAGGAGGATCAAATCAAGTCGGATCATTGTACCTTGGGGATGGATCGCCAATAACCTGCATGAAAGGGCAAAAATCTGATCCTTAGGGCAGTATCTAATATACCTCGGACCTGGTTTAATTCATATATTCTGTTTGGTTGTTACTTTATTTATGTATTTAAATTTCTATAATATATTTCTAGCAATTTCTAGGAAAGGATTTTTGTAAAATCAAAAAAATTTTCTAACAGCTAAGATCAGATTTTATCTTTTCTATAAATTGCTAGATTTTGTTTTATAAGTTATTAAAAAAATCATTCTTTTGAGTATGCATGTTTTGTATGAATATAATGTGCATTTATAGATATATACATATGCATACTAAACAGACATATATACCTGTATTGACACATATATTCATAGATATATATTCAAGCAAAAGAATTCTTATGTAATTATATATATGAATGTATTATTCATGTGGAGACATGCGGGTAGATACATGCATAATTATTTTTTTAGTGTATGCTATATATTATATTAATAGTACCACTTGCCTAGCAATGACAATTAGCTCCTCTCAACTCACCAGTTGCTATACATTCTAACCATGTATTTTTGGGTCAAAAATGTTGCTAATGACTCCAAAGCATCGAAAATCTCTTCTGGGTTGAAGAACATCTTGTTTCATTCCATTCCAGGTCAGGAGATACATTTTTAGAATCCATTCCCTATATTATCTCATATTGCCTATAGCAATTTTACTTTGCTTTGCCTTGATGCCATTCCCAATTTGAATGTCACTTTTGGTGAAGTATGGATATATGGTTTGATAACTCACAAGTTTGCATTTGTTCAACCTAATGAAACAATAATGTAACACATGTGTCCTTATAAGAATTACTCTCTCATATTAGCACGTGATATTTCATATTCATGAAACCGTTGAGAACATCACAAAAGTTTAATTGCTTTGTAGTGTCCTTCTGTTCTGATAAATTGTAATTCATTAAATGTTGCTTATATTGTTTTTTAGCTAAAACAATATGGTTGTGACAGAGATATGGTATAGAAGTGTGACTAAAATCACTCAAAGTAAGAAGCTTATTTTATCTTCGGACATTTGTAAGCAAAAGTTATGGCTATGATGGTCCATTTCAGAAGCTAGCATATATTTACATTCTTATATAAATGCTCTATTTTGAGTCTCTTGAAATCTATTGCCATGAGATTTAATAAATTTTTTTTAAATTTACTAAATAATCTCATGACAGTTGGAATATTAACTTATTGTTTATCTTGTATTTGGATATTCAATTCTAATATATTGTTTGATTCTCTTATTTGAGGTCTAGTCTAAAAAAAATGTTATATCTTTGGAATTTGCCAAGTCTAAGAAGAATTAGGTAGATCAATTACCAAGGAGTTATCTAGGAGTGGAGTCCTAGATTCATCGAGGGGGATGTGACTTAAGCCCATTATTTGGTCACCAGCAGTGGATACCCAACCTCTGTGATTGGAGATCCCATGAATGAGGTTCAATGTGGTAGAAATGAAGCTGATTGAGTGATTGTGTTAGAGCACAAAATTTTGAAATTTTTTTCGTCCCATCGCTATGATAAGTGCTCTTATAAAGTGACAAAGTAAATTTGTGTAAGGTTGAGTCATACTCTTAATGGATTCGAAGTAGGTTATCTGCAGGGTATTGTCACAAATACCCTTGGAGGATTAACTTATATGAGAACGTCATATTAGGCCGCAACTAAAGGTTTGAGCTAACCTTAAAGAATTCTAATAAAAAATCAAGGTACTAAGCACAAGGCCTTTAATATGCGTTGACCACATAAACCCAATTGATCCATACTGTGTGTGTGTAATTAGTAGAAGCTTAAGTCAAAGGACCTAGTTCAAGGTTAATCCACTATGGTTCCTTCATGTGTATACAATCAACACTAAGTGAGGTTCAAGTTCACAAGACACCTCACTTATTGCGCAGTATAAGGTGCCCTAAAATTTTGTTATATTTTTTTATTTATTTAAAACTTTTGTGGGGGATTGTTGAAAAAAGTTTTAATTAAAAAAAAGAGAAAGGGCCCTACGCAAGCATTAGGCCTTTAAGGCCATTATGGGCCGAGCCGTTGGAGCTTTTATGGGCCGAGCCTATAAATAGGCTAGAGATTCAGATTGAGGTATGTATCAATAGTAGAGTTTTGAGTAGCCCTCCATCTCATTTTATTTTTCTATTTTCTATTGATCTTTTCATGGGCATCTGAAGGTAATCATTGGGTTGCACCTCCATACGATCGTGCTTGTAGTAGGAGGATCGGATCGAGCCGGATCGTTGTACCTTGGGGACAGATCGGCAATAACCTGCATGAAGGGGCGAAAATCTGATCCTTAGGGCATGGTCTAATACTCCTCGGTCCTGGTTTGATTCATATATTCTATTTGGTTTTTACTTTATTTATGTATTTAAATTTCTATAATATATTTCTAGCAATTTTTAGGAAAGAATATTTATAAAATCAAAAATAATTTTTTAACATAGAGTAGGCTACAATTAGACTTGAATTTCTAAGCATAGAGTAGGCCACAATTAGACAATCTCAATTATTTATTAATGATCATATTTCTCTTGACATTTTAAGTACCATCTTATATGTTAATGGCCTGGTTAGGGAGATTGCTATCATTAACTTTGTTAGAACATATTTCATAATTACTTTATCATTTTCTCACCAATTTGTAAACATAGTGATATTTTATTGCAATATGCATAGTCTTCTTTGAAATTTTTTTATTTCTAATTAAATATATTATTGCTTTATTATTACAATGTAAAGTAATGAGTTGTATAGAAGGTTAAATAAATAGAATAGAATTTGTCTTAAAAATCCCCTTGAAAAACCTTCTTACTATATGGATCTCGTGCATTCAGATTTCATGAATGACAATGCAATGTATATTTGTTTCTTATACAACCAACTAATATTATTTATTACCTAATGTAAATATCTATCCACTTGTAGATTTAAGATTAACTTTTTTAGATAACCAATTAGTGCTTGGATAATACCTTAGTATGGATATGAAAACCCATCGTAGCATAAACCATAATTTAATACACCTTTTAAATATTTTGTCAATCTTTGAATTTCCTTCCAATGGCTAAAATTAGGATCAGAAGTAAATCTACTTAATTTTTCAATAACACATGCTATATCAAGTTTTATACAATTCATTACACACATAAGATTTTCAAAACTTTTATTATATTTCTCTTGTTCAATAGGAACATTTCGTTTTTCATTAATGATGTGTTATTTAAAAGAATGTTACATGGCTTGCAATTATAAAAATCAAATCGGCTTAATAAAATTTTAATATAATGTAATTGGATTAGAAATACTTTGCCATCTCTTCTAATATCTTTTATACCTAAAATCATATCCAGAAGACCCATATCTTTTATGTCAAAGACTTTTTTTCCAAAAATCTTTTGTTTTCCAATTATTTCTAAATTAGAACAAAAGATCAATTATTCATTAGCATATAATAAATAATAGCTTTAGCACTCTTTGTGATGTTAGTAAAAACATAATTTTCAATTTTATTACTCTTAGAGCCAAATTTTTTAATATCTTCTTTAAATTTCTTATACGATCGTCTAGGCATTTGTTGAAACTCATGCAAAGATTTATTTAACTTACCAACTTTACTTTCTTAACTTGATTCAATATAACTTTTTAGTTAATTTATATAATTTATTTTTCTAATTCTTCATTAAGAAAAGCTATTTCTAAATCCATTTAAAGAATTTCTATATTATATATAGAAGTTATTGCTATCATTATCTTGATTATATTATATCTAATTATTAATGAATATACTTAAAAATAATCATTTCTTTTCTTTTGAGTTTTTTGGAATGGTTTTAGTATTAGAGGTCAACTCAGTTCGACTCATCTAAGCCTTTTTCTAACTACATGGGGTTGGCTACATGAATCTACTTCCTCCCCTCTGTTCTATTTAGGACTAAATCGAAATTTAAATTATAAATAATTATATATTTTTTAATATTAGAGGTAAGATTTATTAAAGTTCATACATTACTATCTTTTGTTAATTTTGATTCAACGTTCATAGCTTATTTTCACATGTGATCATCATGTCTATATATAACTTAATAATGGTTAATTGATTCATCTTATAAACGACAAATGTACAAATACATTTCCAGGCCAAAGTCCGTTCCTTTTCTTTTTTTAAGGTCTTTTGCTGCTTCTTAAGTCCTGTTCTTCGTTTAAAGAGTCAAAAATCCTCCTTTTGGTACTTGGTACTATATTTTCTCTACTAACAACTAGATTTCATCTACTAGATTCATGTAGCTCTATATATATGTCAATTAGACCATATTGGGCTTGCACTATTAATTCGTGATAGGAGTCAGTTCGTTCGTGGACTATCGTGTTGCGTTAGCATAGTTTTCAGTTTTATGTAATTCAATTTAATTATACTCATTTTAGTTTTATATTTTCTAATTTTAAAATAAAAATAATTAATCGCTTAACTTAAATGCATATATGATGGAACTTAAATCTCAATTCGAATCTAAATATTTTAAGTTTGATACAAATTATACTCGACTTAAATCTGATTTAGTTGCGATCCGATTGATCCATTAAATTTAAAATCTTTTTTATAGATCCGGCTTAATTCAATTAATACAACCCAACTCAACTCAACTCATCAACTCAACCCAACTCATCTAAGCCTTTTATTTTTATTTTTTTCAACTACATGAATTAATTCAATCAATACATAGATTGGATATGAATTTAAAATAATGATTCAAATATAAAATTAGATTAATACCAAGAATGTCCCACTCCATTCTGATTAGTTTGCACCCTTATGGGTGTATTGCCCATGCCAGCCTTGCATTATTATCGCAAGCTCGAAAATGATTTATTCATGATATATTAGGTAGATTTTTTAAGATCCAACCGTTATTATAGCCCGTCATATATATAGAAAGGTAAATTTTATGACTTGACTAGATTACCTTCTATGTAACTCAGCATTTTACTAATTGGATCTGATCTTAAAAAAATATGATTCTACCTTCTCTTCGTATGTTCATTTTTTTTAATCTTTTGGACCATCTTCGTGTCAGACTTGTGTGACCCTCCATCTATATCAAAAAAAAAAAAAAAAAAAAGACTTATCCAATTAACTCGGCCAGCCCGATCAAATGCTTTTTTTTAAACATAAAATAAAAATATTATTTTATACCACATATAAAAAGCATATATGACATTGATATATATAATAGATCGTAAATAGGTACATAAATTCCACATTTGGCACCACCAAAAAAAAAAAAAAAAAAAAAAAAGCAAGAAAACGAATTGTTTTCTATATTTTATTTGTTTAACTCGTAGTAAAAAATATATGAAAATATTATATAATATAAAATAAGATTCATAAATAAATTAAAAAAAAAATAAAATAAAATCCAGCAACATAAAATAAAAAATATAGAAAATAATAACATCAAAAGAAGCCCAAATAATAGATCGCGCTCAAACTATGGTGACTGGTTTTGGATACGGTAGAGTCGTAGGGATACGTTAGAATGGCCGTTAATTTAAGCCAGGTATCCGCATTGGAGAGTTCCGTAATCTAGACGGAAAAGAGACGGGATTGAGCTGACGTGGACAGACGCACACGTGGCCAGCAGCGGCCTGCGGAGATGAGGTCTCTTGAACGTGTGGTCATCACGTTCACAATCACATCGCGTGCAAGATATTTTATGCCGACTCCCGTTTTATGGGGAGGAGGCCGAGAGTAACAAATTAAGCTCAAGAAATCCTGCGGTCGGCCCGGCGCCGCTCCCCTCCGACCTCCCGCGGTGCGCACGACGTCATGGCCGCCGGGGTTGCCAAGCTCCAGCTCTCCACCCATCCCTTCTTCAACCATCTCGGTTCCAGAGAGTTCACCAGGTCTGACCGGTGGCCGCGGCTCAGTTCGGATCCGCGCCGGAGTCCGGCGATGTTCGACGGAGTATCGTTTTTGGGACATTTGCTATGCCGCCGGCGCAGGATTACGCCGCTTTCCTGCAGGTCCTTTCGGTCGGATAACGGTGAGGAGTCCTCCGAGCGCGATGGAAAGATGGTTCCGGAAGAGACGGCACCCCAGCCCCAGGTTTTGGAGCGGAAGGGAGCTCTTTACTCTCTGAAGTCTTTGCTTATTAAGGTTTCGGGGGGGCGTGCAGGACGTGGAAGGGTATAGGAAGACTATAGAGAAGGCGGAAGCGATATTTTTTTCGGTGAGCTGTTCTCCGAGATCTTTGCTATTAGGGTTAAAAGTTAAACGGTACTTAGAAAAGGAAATTGTGATTTGTTTGAAATTGATGTGCATTTGGGTAGAATAGTTATTGAGTATAATATTTTGAGGATATTAAGATGTTTGGTGGCTAAACATTCTAACTATGTTCTCGGCCTTCATAATCATTGTCGGATAAAATACTCGTTCAGCAATGACGAGAAGATTCGATGAACTTTCAAAAACATTTAGCATGTTGCACCTTTTGATTAACTTGCTGCTCATCCTGGAAAATGCGTTAATTGAAGCTTTAGGTGAAAGCTATATTGGATAAGGAAATAGGAGTACAACTTTATTTAACTAGACATGGAATTGAAAACTGGAGCCCAACCAAAATTGATGACCAAGGAATAAGCTTTATTTTGCAAGGTTATATAGAGGTTAATGAAAACAGATCACATTGGAGCGGGATGTCTAAGAATTATAGTTGGGTGGATAAAGTGGAGTGGAGCTTTAGGTGCATGATGTCACTGAAGCATGCCTTGGCAATTTAAGAGTAAATTTTATTAAGTGCCACACTTCACCATGTTATACGGTTAGAAAGTAGTAATTAGGGTCCAGGCAAACAAGATAGAAGTGGAAAAGGCAAAAACTCTGAAGGCATGCATGCATAGAGGTCACTTCCTTCACTTTTGGCTATATTCGGATATAACCAAGCCTAAATCTAGTCACCTTACCCATCATTAGATCCACATGGTTCACAAATCGCAAAGATGAAAAAAGTAAAAAAAGATGAGTGGCTTTGCAATCTGTGTAGATTCAAGGATAGAAAATGTGATCGGATCTTGGATTTGACTATATTTGAATATAGTCAAGTCTATATATCTCTCTCTCTCTCTCTCTCTATATATATATATATATATATATATAGACCTGGCTATATTGGAATGTAGCTAAGCCTGAATCCGATTATCTTTTTCATCCTTATATCCACATAGTTCGCGAATCCTAAAGATGAAAAAATTGAAAAAGATGAGGTAGCTTTAGGATCCTTGTGGATTTAAGAGTGAAGAAGATAATCGAATTATGGAATCGGTTACATTTGAATGTAGCCAAGTTTACCTTCACACACACACACATATAAAGAGAGGAGACATTACCAATCGATAATTAATGTAGAAGATGTTAAGAATGAGAAGATCATGATGTATATATAGCATAACCAAAGAAAAGAAGGTTGTGACAAACAAGAGACAAGATGCACAAAGGTTGCGCCAATTAAGTCAATTGGCACAAAGCCAACTAAGATGATATCAACATGTATAACTTCAGTGAATATTTAAGGAGCCTTTTCTAAAGAGAGGTTTTTGAGTCAGTGTGTGGAGGCTAGAAAAACAAGGATCTAATGTAAGGTGAAATGAAGTTGTGAGATGAGATTGAGAAAAGCTTGTAGTGACATTAGAGGTAGCATTAAGTAATGGTTGTGAAGAAGGATCCATTGAGCCAACACAAAGAGTCGGAAAAAGTTTGATGGTTGTGGTAACACTTGTAAATCACATCGTTCAAAGTTGTGGTGAATGGTATAGGAAAAGTTTGCTTGGACTGAAGATTTTTCCTGTCATAAAAATCTTAGCGTATGGGCACACAAAGGTGCCTGGGCAGATGGGACAAATCTCTTAGTTGTGCTCATGGTAATACATAAAGTCATATCAAGATGGCTCGGATATAGGATGTTGATGGTTGCTTTTCTATATTGCACCAGATTGGAGTTTTTTTCCACGTAGCATGAGTTTCCAATAATTTCAGATGTTCTCCTATGTAGTAGATATCAACATTTCTTGGCAATAATTTTACAGTAATCATGAATGGAGACTAGCAACTCATATTCTTAGCTTCTGGTCTTTCTCTCTCTCTCTCTCTCTCTCTCTCTCTCTCTCTTTCTCATCCTTTTCCCATTCAGTTTGCCACACAGATTGGAAGATATCTTGTTACGATGATGAGCACTGGTGTTATACTTGCAATTGGGTTTCAGTTATCAGGTTTGTTATTGGTCCTTTTTTGGAGTTTTCTAGTACTTTGTCTTTCTTTCTTTTTTTCCCTTTTCTAAATACATCTGTGAAAGGCTTGTGAGATCTCTGTCTTTCCTTTTGTACTTTGTCAATCTAAAGGTGGAGATAGTCAGATGAATACATTGATTTGGTATAGCTGGCTTGGTGGAGTCATTATTGGAACAATGATAGGGGCAAACAAGGTTTTAGAAGAACATTGCAAAGCTGGACCACGCAATGTTGTCATAACTGGAAGGTAGTGCACATATTATCTGATTGTGATATAAACTTTTTTGACTGCCAGAACTTGGATTCTTCGAGGAAAGAAATTTTGATGCAACCATATTAGATATTAATAATTTGGTTCCATAGGAATGCTATGGAATGGGAAATGCATTTTGATTCTGGTTTCTCTTTATTAATATGACTGGATTGGAACAATCTACAGATTTTTGGCAATTCTAGCAAATTAATGTAATTTGTATTCCAGGGTATCTGAAAACAGTGAAGTAATTGCAGCATGTTCTGTTAATTTTCTGTTCAGACAGTTCAACTAATGCAGCTAGTCATACTTTAACCATTTTGCTAATGACTGAGATGGTGATGCTATTTCATTCTGCTAACAATTCCTTCCATTATTTTGTTTACAGCACAAGAGGTTTAGGAAAGGCACTTGCTCGTGAATTTCTTCTTTCTGGAGATCGCGTTGTTGTTGCTTCCCGCAGGTGGTATATAACACCTTGATACTTCTCTCAAAAATTCATTTCCCTTCTGTTATGTGTCTATAATTATGCTAGTCTCTCAGGCCTTAGCATGCCATCTTGGTTTTTTTGAAGGCAGCCCTGAATCAGTACATAAGACTGTGGAAGAGTTGAAAGAAAACCTAAAAGAGGGTTTGTCAATTGTTGAAAGTAAAGGTAGAACAAATCTATCTCATGCTACAGTTGTTGGAATTGCTTGTGATGTTTGCCAATTAGAAGATGTGAGGAAGTTGGCAAACTTTGCTGTAGATGAACTTGGTTCAGTAAACATTTGGGTAAGTATAATGTTTATCAGTCTATCCTCATATTTCTGTCATTATATGCTTTTAACTAACAGTTTTGTTTTTCCCCCTTTTTTTAAACACTATCTATTTCCAAATAGAAAGGAATGACTTGGGCTCGATCTGAGCCAAACTACTAGGATAGTTTAGTACAAGATTACCTTGACATTTGAGACTCCTAGAATCTGTTATAGCAGGTGTTCTCTTGACAGCTGATTCAGCATGCCTCAAACAATTTGGAAACTCTTGAATGCCTCTAACACTGCCTTCCTTTGGCCTAGCATTGACTGACTGGAGTGAAATCTTGGTTCATCAAGTAGGCTAATTCAACATAAAAAATTAAAAGAAATAAGGAAGAAGATGTGGAGATTAATTTTCCATTGCCTCTTGAAGGAAAGAATTTGAGCATTCAGGTCACTGCAATGAAAAGCTATGGTGACTCTAGTGATAGTGATGTCATAGAAATGGAAGATAGGCAGCCTTGTCTTGCATATTTTTGCCTGTTTCATTGTACTATTTTGGGTACGACACAATTGAAAATCTTAAGATTGTCAGTCATGGAATTCCTTAAAAAAGTTTACCTACGATGAACCTAAAATAAAATTGGACAATAGTATGTTTGATGTTAAATTTGTCTGCAGTGTTTAGCCACATATAGAATTATACATTTTATCAATATCAATTTTCTAAAGTAATTCTAAATGTTACCCATACATCATTCTCTTACGGAGTATATGGTAACATGCAACATATAATCATCTGACATGATATTTTCTAAATATTATTATTCAATTAATTACAGTAAGTTTTAAGTGCAGCCTTTTTTGCATGTCCATGTATCCTATTTTCTTCTTTTTGCCAATCAAGACATTCAGACATGTCTCTGGATCTGATTCCCACATTCGTGTCCATGCTAGGTGTCCATGCAATTCTTAGTGGGCAACCTAGATAATTGATGAATGTAGACCATTTATAGAAGCATGTTATGAAGAACAATCACACTGTTGTTGCATAGTGCATGTACATCATAGTACCGGTTGATGCTTTTTGCATGTTTCTTTCATACAATTTTTCAAAATTTCTTTGATGTTGCCGACATTTAAAAAAAGTATAGATAGCTTAACTTGTGGCTATGGTAGATCTTATTATGCATTGTATTCGCCAATTATGTTTGCTTCAAGTTATGTCTTTGTGAAGCACCTTCACTAGCCATTTAATACATCATGTTTGGATATCTAGCCTATATCTGCAACACTGCCTGTGCTTAGAAAGGCATAAACTTGTTTACTCTGGGGGAACTGTAGAATCTGTTGTCAGAAATGTGCATTAAATAGCTTTGTTAAAAATGCATGAAGCTATCAATGTCTTGTCTTGTGAATCTTGTTGGCTGATTTCTAAATCCCATGGCTAATCATATCAAGGATATAATCACTTAAACCAAGTTTATGTTTGATGCATGCGTTTGTGGCCAAAGAATTTTATTGTCCCAATGGTTTACTTTAAGCAGTGCAGAGTTATCTTGTGAATTTAGTAATTTTCTCCTCTTGTGAATTTTTATGTCAATGCTATGGACAGATAAACAATGCTGGCACAAACAAAGGTTTTAGGCCATTGCTACAGTTCACAGATGAAGATATTGTACAGGTTTGCAGTTTGGTGCTTTCTGGTGGATCTTCTTGCTATTTAACATCTGCATCTAAGGATGTCTTTTTGCATGAATATTTTCAAACCTGGAATTCTATTGAAGAAAGTATTGTGAAGTATGAAATTAAGAAACAGAATAAAGGGTTAAGACTCATGGGGATGGCAGTAAGATCAGATATATCTTCACTGACAAAGAATCGGGCAGGAAAAAAATTGCTGATCCAATATAAGTAAGACAATTCATTTTTTAAACTAAAGATATATGACACCTATCAAATAACATTAAAATAACAATAGATTGACATATTAATAACTAATAAAATAGATAACTGCTATTGATTTTCTAATTGGTTTCTAGTGAATTTTGATCTTGATTTTAAATTTAATGCGGTCTGATATGCATGAGGTTGACTGATTCATGATGCTAGTTGTTGGGCTATCAATTTTATCACTTAGATACCTAATTACGAGTGCCAATGGACAGAGATGCAGGGTGCCAGTCCTCAGTGCTAGAGCTGCAATATTTGACAAAACGACTAATGATAAAAACATGACCCCTATGCATATATGCATATTATCAAGTTAAGTTTAAATATTGGAAGGTATTACGTCAAAGAAGGCATTGTATTTATTTCTATGAGGGGTTCTGGGGATCTTGTTCCATAAGGAGTCTTCCCTAGAAGAATCCCTATGGTAATGCTTCACCAGTTGAGATTCTCATAGTTATTCTTGCATCGTATGCCGGTATGTAAAATAAGTAGCAGAAACTTAGCATTCTAGGCTGGGGACATGCATGTGTGACATGCATGATTATACATGCACGATAGTCATGCACGCAAGCAAACAAGTAAACATTTTCCATGTCATTTGCATGCATATCTTCCATCCTCTATGGCATATTGCAAGGTGCTCTCAATTGTTAGACTTGATAGTTCATTTACAAAACTAGAAGCGGTATGTGCTTATCTTAGCTCTCAGGGCAACGAAAACATGCCGTAGCATACATTTATGCCTTAATAAAACTCTGTTGGTGTGCTGGACTGTCTATAGCTTCAATATTTACTTTATCACTTATCAATTTATTTGGTATGTTTATTGCAGTTGTAAATTTTCCTTAACAGTTTATTTGTGGGTTTTAATGTGATGCTGCGCTGTGGTTAGATTGTCTCAACAAACTTGGTTGGTTCTATACTCTGCACAAGAGAAGCTATGCGTATCATGGGATCCCAGGAAAAGGGTGGTCACATATTCAACATGGATGGGGCAGGTTCTGGTGGATCAAGCACACCATTGACTGCTGTGTAAGTGTTAATAATTCACGAATCTTTGTCTTGTGCAGAGGCTAAAATACATGTAGCCATATTAGCAGTAACTTTGCTGAGGCCAGCCAGATGAATCGAGTGCAAGGTTGACATCAATTGGCAGACAATTCTTTAATGCATTTTCAATTAATTTTTGAAAATATAGACTCTGATAGTTTGCCTGGTATTGGCTGGATCAACCTTTTATTCTGTATACGATGCCATTTTTTGTCAGCCAACCTATCATGATCTCTTGTTTGATTTGTAGCTATGGCTCAACAAAGTGTGGCCTTAGGCAGCTTCAAGCATCACTTCTAAAAGAGTGCAAGCGATCTAAGGTTGGAGTCCACACAGCATCTCCAGGCATGGTTCTTACAGATTTGCTTTTAAGGTGACCTCAGATGGACTATCAATTCTGTTTTTCTTAAACTTTTACTCTTCATATTTATGACATTTGCAAACCTTGTCAACAAGATAGGTCTACATGATCAAACCAGATGAAAGGTCCAAATATCATAATATTTTTCTGTAGCTTTGTAGATTATGCACCCCAGCGACTTTCAGCCAACAGGAACTGTCACCTTGCTCAGGTTGTTCTATCTGCATCTGCACAATATTTCCCCTGAACATAAATGTGGTTTGTCTATTTTCTGGAAGAGTGACACCACACACTCCCAACTCCGAGATTGTTTATTCCAGCACCCTCTCAGGGTGTCCCTGATGAAATGGCCCCTTGCACAGATTATGATGTTGTCACCCCTGTCATGTATAATTTTAATTGTTGTTGTAATACCTCTCATGTATAATTCTAATTGTTGTATTACAGGTATGTCTGTTAAGACAGGCATATCTGTTAAAACAAGATTGATGTATTCAGATGCTTAGCAGAAATTGGTGTTATGATAGGTATACCTGTTAAGCATCTGGATAATGTAACAAGATTAAATATGGTTTAAATTCTAAATGCACTTCCATCATGCATTCTATGGAGTATATCCTAGCAGATTATTCTCTCCTTGATGCATGGGGTTACTTTCTTGACCTTTGGTATTCATTGCTCCCAATCATGCAGTGGCTCATCTTTGAGAAACAAGCAAATGTTTAACATAATCTGCGAGCTTCCAGAAACAGTGGCAAGAACATTGGTTCCAAGGATGAGAGTTGTAAAGGGAAATGGGAAGGCAATCAATTACTTGACACCACCTCGTATCTTGATCGCTTTGGTCACTGCATGGCTTCGTCGAGGCCGATGGTTTGATGATCAGGTAACTATTGCTCTCCAGACATGCCTAATGTGCAAAATAGATTTTGATCTCACTGCAACCATAGTGAAAACTTGATAACATCTCCGTTATAAGGAGTACTTTTGGACAAGGAACACAACAAAGCCCGGCGTTTGATATATACTTTGCTTGTTAATGAGTAAATAAAAGTTTGCGGACAGTGACCTATCACCAATCAGTGATTTGTTACCGCCATAATTATTGAACCACTGCAAAAAAATTATGTCTCGGATCTGCTATTATTGATATCTTCAATGAGACATCAATAGACTTATCTTGATTGGAGTATTTCTTGATTAAAGACCTTAGAAATTTTTACTCAAGTAGACTATGTAAATAGTCTTTGCTCTGCCCTATGAAGGACATTTATGCGATTATTTTTACTGTTGATATCAGTGGGTCTTCCACTTGGAAATCATAAAAATTGGACAGGCTGTTCTTCCATCTCTGCAAACTCGAAATTAGGGATTTTTCTGCTTTTGATTGACTTTGTAGGAATGGCTCTCTGTATTACGGATTGGTCCTTTTTTTTTTTCCTTTCTTTTCAACTGATTGTAATGATTTTGAAAACACTAAAAGAGCTTATTGAAGGCAAGTTCTAAAAACATTTAACGTCACCGGATAACCCAGATGCTAGGACTTTGGCCAAGTAAAACAGCAGATATTCTTATCACACTTACTGTGCTTGACTTCTTAGACCCAACAGACTCAGGTCTGTCTCTACACGTGCGGACAGGTGTTTACTTATTATTTTCCTTGTTCCGATTGGATGCATTTCATTTTCTTGGAAAGAAATGCTTAGAGGACAAACACTTAAAAGTAGGGCTTCCATTTCTGTCTTCTATCGGTATAACAATTAACAAAGCTAATTACAAAAGGGATCAAACTAGCAGGCATAACATCATCCATCCCATTAAACAAAACTATCTTCACTCTTGCTGACACTCTACATTTTCTTCTCTCTAGGGAAGAGCACTTTATGCTGCAGAGGCTGATAGACTCCGCAACTGGGCTGAAAGCCGTGCCCGCTTCTCTTTCACAGATGCCATGGAGATGTATGCAGAGAACACCTGGGTCTCTGTTTTCTCACTTTCAGTCGTCTGTGCCTTCATAATACTGTCCACTTCAGGTGGTACCTTTCCAGGTACATGATTCCTAATGGAGAGGTCGCAAAACAAAACAAGAATGTTTTGCATCTCATGCCTCTTTTTCCAGGTATGATATTATTGCACACAGGAGGTCATCATTACGGAAACTATGGCTTATGTAAGTTTATAGAAGCAAGCCTCGTGGGCAAGCAGCCCTGGCAGACTTATCATTCATCACATAAATATGGGCATTCCCTCATTGAAAATTATTGGCTGTAACCATAGGGAAAAGAAAAAAAGAAAAAGGGAGGGAAAAGAAAAGCTTGGCTGTAAATACTAACCAGTGAAATCACAAAATGCAACAACAGATTTTGACCCTTTGCTTTGTTGCAGACTCTGCAAAATTCTCATTCTTCAATTTTATCATCTTTCTTTTGATATATATAGGTTGGATGCCCCACTTACAAGATATCCGTCAGCCATGAGGTGTACCATAAGTTATTCCCAGTACGTGCATGAAACGTAAAAAGTGGATGGAATGCAAATATTATTGTTATATTTGTCATTGGTCTCCTTGATGGGTTGCATTTTGGGCTGAAAATTTCTTGCATAAAAGAAGAGTCAGATGCTTCATGGAGGAGATGCTTCATGGAGGATAAAACAGTGAAGCTGTCATAATGTTTTGCAGTGCTTGAAATATATACATCTGACTGTTAAAATAATTGCAAATCACACCAAAACTGATTAAACCCGTGATTAGGGTCTAGAGCGAGGTGCAATGATTGTTCTGCTTGGTGACAATTCCTGTCAAACCATGCTTCAGCCCAGGGCGCAGTGAGTTTTAACAAATGCATATTAATTGTGAAGGCAGAGAACATAATCAGTTTTTGTCGCGGACAAATCTATCGGTAGCTTACGTACTGGTTGGTTCAACCTTGCGAGCTCATAGTAAAGAAAGAGAATCTCAAATGCGACAGTTTCTGCATTAGGAAACCCTAATATTCTAACGTCAGGCTACCGACAGTTTCTGCATTGTGATATATAAGTGCAATATTTGCTTGTCTTGTATTTAACTATGATCATGTATTCTGTCTCTATCTTGTCAGCAAACTGATCTCTCCTCGTAGACCCATGAGCGAACTGAATCAACTGAAAATTTTCCTTTTCTACTGAACTGAGGCTGTTAGACCCAACGCAGTATTCAACAGTCTGTAATTGGTCTACTGAGAGGGAGGGAAAAAAAAAAAAAATAGAGCAACAATCTAGACCTTTCAATGAGAGATGAGATAAGACGGACGGACAGAGCGACGACGTGACCTTGTTTAAGGTTAATTTATCGAACCTCATTCCAACTCTAATTAATCAAGTCCGGATAGAAGACGGAGAACCTTTTTTCATGAACCAGCTGGTCACTTTATGGTTTCTGGCCAGTGCTCATGGTTGGCGTGCCAATCATAATTAAGAGGGACAGAAAGTAGACTCTATATATCTACGAGAGTAAAAGTAAAGTTGCTTTCATGGTGATAAGATAAGATTAGATGAACAGGCAGTAGATCTCTGACATGCATGGGCTTGAGCGCGTCAATTATCTCAAGTTAAAGGTTGATGATCGATGAGTACGTAAATTCATGCTCAAATGAAGGGAAGCTGAAGTTGGTTATATCTTGCAACTTGTCCTTAATTTCAAGACCACGTACGTACGTTGTGGTCAGCCAGCGTCAGTGGTCACTGACGGGACGGGGTGTGCGTGGAAAATGTACCTCTACTTGGAAGTCGTCCGTCAATCAACGAGGAGCAAACTGACTTGAATATAATTATTATGGCCACTTCTGATCCTAATCTAATATTTAGTGAACTTGTGCGTGATTTTGATTTTATCAAGGAGTACGTACGTACTGGACTGCTGTTACTTCCCATGGATATCTAATTAATACTCGGTCGGCTCGATCGAGTCTTGCTGGGTTGCACATGCATTTGTTGGATCTCATGTACGTCCTCATCAATTCAGATTTAATAAATTAAAGTTCTTCTGGAGGAGAGAGGGGTGATAGATTAGAGAGTGCTCCAGTAACCAATTTCATAAAATCTGCCACGTTACTCAATTGCGTAGGCCTTAGAGAGAGGAGGGAAAACCAAAAGGTCACAAGAAAAGAAAGATGGACTTTTTTTTTTTGTTTTGTTTTTGTTCACTACTTGAATGAGAGGAATAAATCCTTAGTGCCGCAATGTTCAAATCCGCCAAACCTTAACTGATGAATCTTACGAACCAGATTCAAATCTAGATGTTGGCTTTCCACTGTATTTCTATTTCTATTTTTATTTTTTTAAAGGGGAAGGAAATAAAAAAGAAGAAGAAGAAAAGAAGTTGGAATGGTTTGACTGGATGGTTGCATGCTGATCAAGGGAACAGGCCAAGTCATTCAGAGAAGGAAGCTGCAGAAAGGGGGAAATGGGTATAAAGTGTAGAGCCTGATATGGTACTTCAAAGCTTAAATCTCAGGATGAAGGTTTGTAGGCTCCACAGGGTTAAGGCCCAGGTTGTTGGGTCTTGAGGGGGCTAGTCTATCATTGGGCTGGGTTTGGGCCCAAGGTGTGGGTTGGTCCAAGGAGTTTTTTAGGGTTTATTATCCATATAATAAGGCACCGGTTCATGTGTGGTGCTGGTTTTATTTTGGTGGCCGTCATGGGGACGGGTTATATATAGTCATGTAACGATGATGATTATAGATGAATAAAAAAGAAACCCTTTTCTCCCTAGAATAAGCTATCCCTCTCCTTTTCTCTTTTATCCACGTCTTTCTCTCTTTCTCACATATAGATGCCCTAGATTTCTAGGGTTTTATTGCTGCCATCTCTGCCCTAGCCATCTTCTTGGAACCGCCTCTCTCTCAAGAAGGAGAAGGAAGAAACCCTAGCAGCACCTTCTTCTTGGGCAGCGTCTCTTGATTTTCTGGATCAGATCTGAAGGTTCACGTGAGGAAGAAGAGAGGCCACGACCCTCTCTTACAATCTTGGGGCGCAAGAAACCAAAGAAAATCCTAGTTGCTAATCAATCTGGGAAGATTACCAAGATCAAGATCCAAAATTCTGCTGCAGAATTTCAGCAGGGATATCATCTCGCTTCCGCATCTCCACACGACTTGGGGCTGGTCGAATGCGTGCTATGCTCCAAGGGTAGAAAGAGGACGATCCACTCTTCATTTGGTATCAGAGCCTCGGTGATTTGGTGGAGAAAAGATTGGATCTTGGGCGTTTCTTGGTAAGATATCAAACCAGAAATTTCTGCAGCAAGTTTAATTTTCTGTTTTTGTTGTGTGCATTGTTTCTTGGTTGGATATGGCATCTAGTAGCTTTAAATTCGATTTTGAAAAGTATGATGGCAAGGGAAACTTCACCCTATGGCAGCAAAGGGTGAAGGATTTATTGGTACAGCAAAGGATTTATAAGGTCTTGGTGAAACAAAGACCGGATAATGTAAGTCGTGAGGATTGGGAGGAGTTAGAGGAGATTGCATTTAGCACAATCAGGATGTGCTTGGCTGATCAAGTCTTGCCGGAGATTTGCACGCAGACCACGGCAAGGGGGCTCTGGGAAACTTTAGAGAACACTTACATGGGAAAGAGCATGACAAACAAGTTGTGGTTGAAGAAACAGTTGTACAGCTTGAGAATGCCTGAGGGAGGAGATCTTGTGGCCCATATTCAGAAATTCAATCAAGTGTGCTCAGAGGTGATGAGCCTTGATGTGAAATTGATGAAGAAGACAAGACCCTCATCTTGTTGTGTTCGCTACCCAGTTCCTATGATGGTCTGATTACAACCTTGGTGTATGGGAAGGAGACCCTGAATTATGAAGAGGTTGTGGGGGTGCTGAGATCAAACCAGCAAAGAGAAAAGATTCGCATGGGAAACTCTAACACAGAGGTACTTGCTGTGAATGAGAGGCAAGGAAGACCCTGGGAAAAGGTTAGAGGCAAGTCCAAAGGCAGATCTAAGTCTCGGGCAAGCAGAAAGCATGGAAGTGTTACAAGTGTCATCAGATTGGTCACCTGAAGAGAAATTGCCCACTTCTGAAGAATGAGAAGGGGAAGGGCATTTCCAAGGGAGGTTCAACCAGCAATGGTGGTGCAAATTCATCTGAAGACAGTGAAGATGATGTACTGGTAGTTTCAGATGGGACCAAGAAGTGTGATAGTTGTTGGACACTTGACTCAGCATGTTCTCACCATTATACTTCGCATAGGGAGTGGTTTGCAACTTATGAAGAATCTGATGGAGGGAGTGTATGCCTTGGTGATAATCATCCTTGTAAGGTTGCTGGAGTTGGAAGCATAAGGGTGAGGATGTATGATGGGGTTATAAGGACTTTGACCAATGTCAAACATGTCCCAGAGTTGAAGAAGAATCTAATTTCTTTGGGCTACCTGGAGAAGCATGGGTATGCTTTTGGAAGCCAGCCGGGGAGTGGATGTTTGAGGATAACCAAGGGTGCATTAGTGGTGATGAAAGGGAGAAGGTTGGAAAATAATCTCTATCAGATGGAAGGCTCAGTGGCCATAGATGGTGCAGAGGTGCTAGCAGCGGCACAGGAGGAACAGTTGGTCTATAAACTGTGGCACTATCGAATGGGACACATGAGTGATAAAGGGCTTATAGAACTCAGCAAAAGAGGTCTGATTCCAGTACTTAAGAAGGAGGACAATGACATCTGTGAGCCCTGTATTTATGGCAAACAACATAGGGTGAGATTTGCCAGCAGTTCCAAGCAGAGTGAAGGTATTCTGGAACTAGTTCACTCAGATGTATGGGGACCGGCCCCTGTGTCAGCCAGAGGTGGGGCTAAGTATTTTTTGACCTTCATTGATGACTACTCCAGGAAGGTATGGGTATATCTGATAAGAGAAAAATCAGAGGTATTTGCCCGGTTTAAAGCTTGGAGAGTTGGTGTTGAAAAGGAGACAGGAAAACCAGTGAAGTGTTTGAGATCTGACAATGGAGGGGAGTATACAAGCAATGAATTCAGAAGCTACTGTGAGGAAAATGGGATCCAACGCCATTACACAGTGAGGATGACTCCCCAGCAGAATGGTGTGGCAGAGAGGATGAATCGTACATTGACAGAGAAGGCTAGGAGTTTGAGGCTGCAGGCATCACTGCCCAAGGTCTTTTGGGGTGATGCAATTATGTTCTCTGGTTTTCTTGTTAACAGGTCCCCTAATAGAAAACTTGATGGAGGCATTCCAGAGGAGATCTGGAGTGGGAAGAAGGTGGAGCTTGGACACCTAAGGATTTTTGGTTGCCCAGCCTATGCACATGTGGAGGCAACTGAAAGGAGCAAGCTGGACCCAAAATCACAAAGGCTGATCTTCATCGGGTATCCACAGGGAGTTAAAGGCTATTTGCTATGGAGTTCAGATTCACAGAAGTGTATCATCAGTAGAGACATTATTTTTGATGAGAAGAGCATCTTGAAGAGGTCAGAGATTGCAGATGGAGCTGAAAAGGCTGAACAGGACAGCAGTGGACAGCATTGGCTGACAGGTGATGTACCTTCTACTTCTACTTCAAAACATGCTTCTTTTGAGGTGGAGTTTGGTATGAATGTTCCAATACATGTAAAGGATCAGCCAGAAGAGCCATCAATCCAAAGGAGGTGCAGGTGGAGTCACACACTTCAGCTTTGAGAGATGATCAAAGGGGTGTGGCACTACACAAGGCAAAGCGTACCATCATCAAACCTGCTCGGTATCGCATTGATGACATGATTTCCTATGCTCTAATCACTGCAAATGAAGATCCAGAGACCTTCCAAGAAGCCATGGAAAGTTCAGAAAGAGACTCATGGATGCAGGCCATGATGGAGGAGATGGAGTCCCTGGAAAAGAACAAGACATGGCAGCTAGTGGATCTACCTAGAGATGCTCGGGCCATTGGTTCAAAATGGGTGTTCACAAAGAAGGAGGCACCTTCAGAGCAAGGTGGAGTCAGATACAAAGCAAGGCTTGTTGCTAAGGGGTTCTCACAGAGAGAGGGAGTGGACTACACAGAGGTATTCTCTCCAGTGGTACGTCATGCTTCAATTCGTGTGTTGTTATCTCTCGTAGCACAACATGGTATGGAGTTGCAGCAGATGGACGTGAAGACGGCTTTCTTACATGGGAGTCTAGAGGAGAGGATATACATGAAGCAACCAGAGGGTTTCAAGGAATCTGGATTGGAAGAAAAAGTGTGTCTACTAAAGAAATCGCTCTATGGTTTGAAGCAGTCACCCCGTCAGTGGTACAAAAGGTTTGACACTTTTATTTTGGGCCTTGGATTTTCTAGATGTGAACATGATACTTGTGTCTATGTGAAAGATGTGGATGAGGATGATGCACTGTATCTCCTTCTGTATGTGGATGATATGCTCATTGCCAGCAGGAGTGTTGAAGCAGTGAATGGACTGAAATATGCATTATCAACAGAATTTGAAATGAAGGATTTGGGGTCAGCTAGGAAGATACTTGGGATGAAAATTTACAGAGATAGGACCAAGGGAATTCTACACTTGTCATTGGGTGGATATATTCACAAGGTGTTGGAGAGGTTTGGGATGGATAAGGCCAAACCAGTTGGAACACTTTGGCTAGTCACATGTCTCTTTCTAAGTTACAGAACCCCCAAACAGATGAAAAGAAAGAGTACATGGAGAGAGTTCCATATGCCAGTGCTGTGGGCAGCATTATGTATGCTATGGTGTATTGCAGGCCTGACATAGCATATGCAGTGAGCCAGGTGAGCAGATTCATGGCGAACCCAGGAAAGGAGCACTGGAAGGCACTCAAGTGAATTTTGAGGTACCTTCAGGGAACTCGTGGACTTGGTCTAATTTTTGGGCAGCAAGATGGATCTAAGGAGAAATCTAATATCCCAAGTAAGTCATTAGGTCCATTGGAAGGATTTGTGGATGCTAATTTTGCAGGTGATCTGGATACAAGAAGGTCTACCACAGGGTATGTGTTCAGCATGTATGGTGGATTAATTTCTTGGAGATCAACCCTTCAACCTATTATAGCTTTGTCTACAACAGAAGCTGAGTATATAGGGATTACAGAGGCTACCAAGGAGGCTCTTTGGTTGAAGAGACTCATCATGGAAATGGGGGTGAAGCAGGGTACAGTATTGCTACATAGTGATAGTCAGAGTGCCCTGCAGTTGGCTTAGAACCCAATCTATCATGCACGCACAAAGCATATAGATGTGAGGTATCACAGGATCAGAGAATTGGTGGAAGAAGGTGAAGTGGAGCTGGTAAAAGTTCATACAAAGAAGAACCAGGCAGATGCACTTACGAAGACTCTTCCACGGGATAGCTTTCTCTCATGTGCGACACTGATGGGTCTGAGGGAATGTGCAGATTTTTCAGTAGCTTTGAAGCACCAAGGTGGAGATTGTAGAGCCTGGTGTGGTACTCCAAAGCTTAAATCCTAGGGTGGAGGTTTGTAGGCTCCACAGGGTTAAGGCTCAGGTTGTTGGGTCTTGAGGGGGCTAGTCTATTATTGGGCTGGGTTTGGGCTCAAGGTGTGGGTTGGTCCAAGGGAGTTTTTTAGGGTTTATTATCCATATAATAAGGCACCGGTTCATGTGTGGTGCTGATTTTATTTTGGTGGCCGTCATGGGGACGGGTTATATAATCATGTAATGATGATGATTATAGATGAATGAAAAAGAAACCATTTTCTCCCTAGAATAAGCTATCCCTCTCCTTTTCTCTTTTATCCATGTCTTTCTCTCTTTCTCACTTATAGATGCCCTAAATTTCTAGGGTTTTATTGCTGCCATCTCTGCCCTAGCCATCTTCTTGGAACCGCCTCTCTCAAAGAAGGAGAAGAAAGAAACCCTAGCAGCACCTTCTTCTTGGGCAGCGTCTCTTGATTTTCTGGATCAGATCTGAAGGTTCACGTGAGGAAGAAGAGAGGCCACGACCCTCTCTTACAATCTTGGGGCACAAGAAACCAAAGAAAATCTTAGTTGCTAATCAAAGGGGAAAATTACCAAGATCAAGATCCAAAATTCTGCTGCAGAATTTCAGCAGGAATATCATCTTGCTTCCGCATCTTCATATGACTTGGGGTTGATCGAATGCGTGCTATGCTCTAAGGGTAGAAAGAGGACGATCCACTCTTCATAAAGGCGACTCCGGACACCAACAACATATATTAGAGTATGAACAACCAAACTATTATATATGTCCCTTGCCTGCTTCCATTTCATTTTAAAATTCAACCGTTTTCACTTTCTCAACTTAACTTGTTTCTCAAATGCAGGTAAGATTAGGCATAACGGCTCTGTATTCTATTTGATGTGGCACCTAAGGCACTATTTAATATGATGGATAAGGAGGATATTTTCTGAATATCCCTTTTTATTTAGTGCTGAAAAAGTTTAATTAAAGGGGATAACCTATGGTTAATGGGTTATCCTCCTTGAATTTATTCCATAAGAAATTCATAAATAACTAAAGTTATCCTTTGATGACAGACTTATAATTTTAAAAAGATACTTATTTCTTCAATTGTTCTCTAAATAAATGATATTTTTTATATTTATCCAAAAATAACTTAAAAGCTATCAAACACCTAAACGGTCGGAATGACGTTAGATATAGCCGCTAGCTTTCCTGCCTATTGGATGGATGGGTTGGCAGACCTGGACCTGGCACTAAACAATAGTGCCACATCATGCCTCATTGGCGACCTCTTTCTCTATCTGGGAGTATAGCCACATCATGCCTCATTGGCGACCTCTTTCTCTATCTGGGAGTATAGCTTAGATAGAGTATGGTACGTACAGGAGACTAGCCTTCGTTGACCAACGAGATCTTCACCATTTCCACTATGACAGAGGTAGGTCTCCACTCATCCCTATTTCATTGGATGAAGTGACGGTCATTGGTTGTTTCTCCAAATATGCCTGATATTTCTGTTTGGCATTTCATTTATGTGACGTAGATGACTGGTATAGAATTTTGTGTGTTTGGTGGCCACTTGAGGACCATTTTCGTGATATCGTATCGTACCTTCAGAGTAATGTATGGTATCTCAAGAGTGATCAAGGATCATTGATAATTTAACATTGCCATATTTGACATGCCTCATGAATCCAAGATTACTCTAAATCACTAATAATCTTAAATAGATTACTTTGTACCTATGATGCCCCAAGTCTATCGGACTGAAACCACATGGCCCAAAAATTTAAGTAAAAGTTAATGGATAGCAAATAAACTTGAGTTAGCACATAACACATTTATTTTTCATCCAATGCGGAACTAAATTTGAGATATCATAATCTTCTCACCTTATAATGTAACGCTCTCGTCACACGCTATAAGTTAGCCAAAATTCATTAGCACACTTAGATTGGTTCTAATATCATTTGTAATACCTTCAGCCCATCTACTAGTCCAATTAACTTCGTTAGCGGCTCCTACTAACCCAATTAACTTTGTTAGTGGACCAAAATCATATGGCCCAAAAATTTGAGTGGAAGTGACTAGATAATAAATGAACTTGAGTAATAAGCATGCAATACATTTCTTTCCCATCCAAGAACTAAATTGAGGATATCACAATACCAAACGCTCTCTAAGGTAGTGTTTGATAGCCCAAAAGCTATCCCTGGATAAATGTACGGGATAGCATTTATCCAGGGGATAGCTGAGGGAATAAGTATTTTTTTAAAATTACAAGTCTGCCATCAAGGGATAACTTTAGTTGTTCCTAGGTTCCCTAGGGAATAAGTTCAGGGGATAACCCATGGTTAACAATGGGTTATCCCCTCTGGTTAATTTTTTTTAGATCTATCCCTTCTAGCTATAGCATTTGGGAATAAGAAGGGATATTCAGGGGATATCCTTCCTTATCCCCCATATCAAACACTGCCTAAAGGTTTAGTATAACCATTAGAACTATCAACCCAACCCTCTTCATAAAAAAAAAGGTAAAATAAAGATTGCTTACTCAAAAGTGGTGCAAGAAATCATGAAAAAAAAACTTGCTTTGGAGGCTATGATTCTTTTCTTTCTTTTATTTTAATCACTATCATTTAAGCAAAAAAAAAAATCTTTCTTATTACTTAAAAAAAATTGCATTCTAATCCTTTGAAGTTTTGGATAGGCATCAAAATTACTTCTGAAAAGATAAAAACCAGTTTAATATTAAGATATAATGAATGTTGTATAAAAATATAATTATAATTATAATAATATATTATATAATAAAAAATAAGATAATATTACAATATTACATAATACAATGATATACTATAATAATATAATATTAACATGCTATATTATATTATGGTTTTATAATATTGCTATAATAATATATCACAATAGATATTATATTATAATGGAATTATATCATGATTATTGAGGCCAAATTTTTATATAGTTTTGTTCAAAATATTATATAGATTTTATCATAATTCATCAAAATCTAGTAAAAAAATGATAGAAAATGCCAATATAGGGGCTCGCTCACATCTGTTAGTAGCGTGATTTAAGAGCATGATCCGGTCATCATCATGAGAAGAGGGAGAAGAGGTGTCAGGTTGATTCATGATTTAGATTTTTTGCCGTGGAAATCCGTTCTCCGATTCGAATGTGCTTCTGGCTCCTGATTCGAACGCCGATCTCGTCGCCTCAGGATAGAACCTGCAAGACAGTCCGCATGCAGAGGGTGCCTTGAAGGTTGCCCTCTGCGAAGGAAGTAGAGATTCATAGCAAGCAGATGTGAGGAGAAGACTCTCATAGAGGAGTTCCTCCTTTGGCGGGTGATCTCCCTCTCTAGAGTCTTGAGTTCAGGGGGAGCTTCAATGGAGTATCAGAGCTAGTAAATGAGTGTGAGTAATTGCATAAAAGTATGTGTAAGAATTGCGCATAAAGTTGGCATACCTGAGAGATTGGAGGGTGGTGGTATTTATAGATAATCACCTGATTTATTGGATGTGCCCTGGATGGGGTCTGAAAACTGTTAGGATTTGAGACGGATTCGAATCAAGTTTGTTACGAGGCCAGTAAGATCTGCATCTTGTCAGTTAGAGGATCGATAGCTGGGAGAGCTGGTTGATGCCTTGAGATTCAGTGATCACATAGAACTAGGCCACTCTTGTGGGTCCTAGGCCACTTCCAGGCATGATTCCCCGTTCGAAATCTTATTTAGTTATAGTGAATTCAAACTCTTCCGCGCCGGATTCCGTAGAGGTATTTTGAATGCCTTGGTTCGGCCAGAATGAGGAATAACCTGATTTTTCGAGGTATAGAATGGATCGGCTCGAATGGCCGAGGTACGGTCGGCTCAGGTGACCGAGGTATGGTTGGCTTGGATGGCCGAGGTATGGTTGGCTCAGATGGCCGAGATATGGTCGGCTCGGATGGCCGAGGTATGAGGATAGCTCGGGTTACCAAGGAATGGCTCGGCTCAGATGGCCGAAGTATGAGGATGGTTTGGGTTGTCGGGGTGACCCGATTTTGTTAAAGGCGATTCGGCTTCGTTGCTTGGATGTTATGCCAGCTGGCTGGTAGGGTATTTGAATTGGGCATGACCCAATTGTCGATGTGGGCGATCAATAATGCAATGATGATTTTACCCCTCATCACATGCCCCCTACTCCCTAATCCAAAGTGTAAGTTCGGATATAGGGAGTAGAATTCCGGAGCAATCTTATTTGGGGGATTCAAAAAGATGGATAATGATAACCTCGTAAATGATGGGCCACTGTTTCATCATCATTTTTCGCCTCAGCTCGAGGAGGAAACGTCTCGTTTCCAGCAAGTTGCGATAGCAGAAGTTCCACGTGGCGGGACTCCTTTATTTCTGGTGTCCGTATCGAGGGTTTTGGCGTATAGGGCTTTTTCTCTGAAGCGTTTATTTAAAAAGGGCTGGGGCGGTGTTCCTTCTACAACGCTCCTTTGTCCATGTCATAGAGATTTTCCACTCTTTCTCTGAGTCCTTGCTTTCCTGTTCGTATCCTACCCTCCATACAGCCAATATGAAGGGTCCAGGCGATGTTGCTTCTGAGGTAACCTTTGACAATATGGATAGGATCTGTCGCTATTATAGGGTTCCTCTGGATGTAGCCTTACGGGTGCCGAGGACCGAGCACCGGGTTTCAACCAAGTTAAGCCGGGGAGTCTTCTTCTACGAGGAGAGCTTGAGGGCAGGTCTCTGATTCCCTCTTTACCCGCTGATACAGGAGGTGTTGAGGTTTTACAACATCTGTCCAACGATGGTGGCACCAAATAGCTGGCGCAATCTTGTATGGTTCATCTCGATGTGCAGTCATATTGGGGTGACGATGACCCTTCCCATATTTTGAGTCTGCTACAATCTAGTTTCCAGGAAGAGCTATGAGTGGCCCTACATTGGTCTCCGGAAGTCGTTCAAGATGATTTCCGATAACCCTTCTTCGATAAAGGAGTGGAAGTCCCAATTTTTCATTGCCGAAGGAAACATCGGTTTGGATTTTCCGAGGGGATGGTCGAGTTATGTGAAGGATCCGGAGGTGCGCCCGGAGTTGGGCGAGCAGGAGAAAAGAGATCTGGCTACCCTTCGTAGTGGCCAAGAGGTTTCAGCCAGCACTTTGTTAGCAGAGGATGCCCTTTTCGCTGCCGGGCTTAGTTCTATCGACCCTCAAGGTGAGTCTTTGCTCTAATGGTCAACGTGTTTATGTAATTCTGCTACTATTTGACTGAACATTTGTTGTGTTTTTAGCCGAGAGGTCCGCATTTGTGGGCCAAATAAGGAGGACCCGGGCAAGCGCCACAGGGGCTCCAGCTCCGGGGACATGCATAGGTCCGAGAAGAGGGCCCATCCTTCCGGGTCTCGCTCAAGGGAGCTTAAGAAAGATGATGTCGGCCGTAACCGATAAGCCCTCCTTACTGGAGGGGGGCGAGATAGCAGAGGAAGCCATTGGGAGGAGCTCGGAGAGAGCCACTGAGGTTTCCCCCCTCCAAATAGTGGTCGTATCAAACGACGCCGAGGAGATGTCGCCGGTCCGTCCGGCGATCCTCCCACCAGATGTTCTTCAGTTGCCAGCGGTGGAGAGTCCACTGCGTATGGAAGAGGCCCCTACTCAGGTGGAGGGGTCAGAAGAGGCAGCGGCGGCTGCCGAAGCTCAAGTGGAGCCACTTGTTGATAGGTTGGTGGAGGTCGAAGTGCCTCCTGTTGAGAGTCTCTCTGTTACGGTATCAAAGGATGCCGTGAAAGAGATTGAAGTTCAAATGGAGTCTGCCAGAGATGGAGCGGTAGTCGGAGAGGAAGAAGAAGAAGAAGAATCACTAGATGAAGGGGGTGCTCGGGCCGAGGCTCCCTCAGCCGGGCCGAAGCATCCGAGGCCCTACAGGCCAGAGTCTTGATAGAGGAAGCCGAGCGAATGGCGGTTCCTCGGGCCGAAGCCACTCAGGCCGGCTATTCGGCCATGAGTTCTCTCATCCATAGCTCGGAGGTGGATGACATGCTTTCCGCCTTGATGAGGTCTGTTTTGCGCTCGGGGGGAAGTTCCTCGATGGACGAGCCTGCGGTCAAGGATATCATCGATGCAGCTTTTAGTCGGCTTGGGGCGCCAAAGGATATTTTCCTTCTCCCTGAAATTAGTAATGCTACTCTCATGAAGATTGCTTCAAACTATGCCTCCCGGGTAAGTTATTGTGCTGAAGTTGTAACTCCCGATGGGTCGGTTTGACCGCGGTTTCTTACTTGTATCTTTCTTTCAGAATGCCTTGATTACAAGGGCGCTGAATTGGCACCTGAATTTGGCCACTGGGGCTTGCGCTCGGGCTAGGAAGGAGACAGCCGACCGTCGGGCGAGGGTGGATTCAACCAGTCGGATTTCCAGGGCCTTTGGCGTCCGCTAAGGCGGACTTTGAGAGGGTGAGCGAGTCTTACCGACTTGCAGCCGAGAGGGCCTCTCAGCTTGAGGTTCAAGTCAAAGAGCTCTAGGGTTTTCGCGAACAATCGGACAAGGCTTGCCTGGAGGTGTCCCAGATTAAGGCTAGGCATGCCGATGAAGTTAAGGCCATGCAGCAGTATTTTGAAAAAAGATGGGACCAGCTAAAGGCTAGTATGCTAAGGAGAAAAATAATTGGGGCAGGAGGCTCGAGGTGGAGGAGCACAAGTGCCGACGGCAGCGGGATCAGCTTGACGGTCTGAATAAGGAATTTGCCGATAGGGAGAATCGGCTGAAATGGAAACATGTGCAGATTGCTAGGCTCACCGACGATCTCGATCAATCTCGGTGGAAAATTGGGGACAAACAGTTCCGAATTAATGACCTCAAGGAGGGTCTTCAACAAAATAAGTCGGCCAAATTGAAGGCCTTGGAAAAGGTTTAGGAGCTGAGCAATAAAATCGCTCGGCGGGAGGAAGAGGTATAGTGTCTTCCTATTTATTTGCTTTTGGTGTTTTTCTTTTGCTCGTGGGCTCAAACGCCCTGATGTTTTGCAGATGGGCAGAATTGGGCTCGAGGCGCAGGAGCAATTTAAGGCCCTAAGGGCGGAGTTGTCCATGAGTCACCAGATGAACTTCGATCTCGGGGGCTAGTTAACTGAAGCCAACAACCGGATCTTTTCAGCTGTGGAGGAGTACAAGAGTTCTACCCAATTTTCTGAGGAGCGTAGAGAGGCTTGTGCCAATGCATTTTGGTTCGGCGAGGAGGAAACTCGAGCGAAGATTTCTCGAGTGCATCCCGAGTGGGATTTATCCTTTTTGGATGTCCAACGTTTTGATGCTTGTACCCCGAGGGCCGAAGAAGCTGAGTATGAGGATATTTCGGACGTCGATCTTGACGTTATCCTGGGCCCTAGTGAGGCCGTGGCTTCCAGAGAATGCCCTCAGTCTGCTGCCGAGGAACCCAAGATTCTTCCTTCAACATCTAAAGCGGGTGAAATGAGTCAAACCCTTCCGGATGTTATCAAAGAGGTTCTCGGGACTGACCCGGACCCTAATTCTTAAGGGTCACTTATGTATTTTTGCTTTTTCAACCTGTAATCTGATTAAAACTTAATGGATGAGTCTTTTGGTCTCTCTTTGCCTTATCGCTTTGGTCATTGCTTTTCTGAACGACCTTTTTGTCGGGAGTTCCCTGGATGGTAAACAAATTGTAAGCGAAATGCATTTTAAGATCGGATAGCCCTTGGGAGATTCTGCTTAATCGAAGCCAGATTAGCTAGTTTTGCTGATGCATAGAATCATTCAGTTTTTCCGCAGAACATAATTCCGACTTTACTTTGGTTAGGGCCGAGGTTAGGTGCGTGCAAACTTACTCGTTTTGCTAAGGCACAAAATGGTTCGGCGCGAAGGGGCCGAGAAAACTCAAATATCTCGGCTGGGGCCGAGGTTAGATAGTTCGGTTTGTCTGAAGTAAAAAAGTTGGTACGTTTTCTGCCGAGGCATACGAAACGGCTTTTCTAAAAGGCGCTCTATTTCTATTCAAGGCATTTATCCCGTTGGCCTTTTCTGATGCGGATCTTTTTAACGTATGCGATAAGCATTCGATTGCCAGTGAACGACGTCATTTTTGAAAGAGGATTTCCCAGGTCTGCCCATATCTCAAGGACCTGTGACTGATTTTCTGCATTTAAGGCTCTTGATTCGAGATCAGACGAAAATCTTTTGTCTTCCGTCATGGCCTGGGAGGCACGTCCAATGCGCTTTGGAAAGTGTCCCTTTCTTCTGCCCTCCATGTGGCTACGTGGCGAGGGTGTTTCAAATTCCAGGGCTCCCTTCTTTAATGACTGCCCTCGGCATGCTTGCCTATAAAATGGGGAGAGCGGGCCGTGTTAGGCTATCTCCCAAGACTTTCTCTTTCTGTGAGTCACAAGGGCTTCCATGATGCCTGTTTCGTTGAGAGCAGAGAGATCGAGCTTTCCTTTTGAAAGCTGGTTCATCCCAGATAGCTAGGGTGATGGAGAAACTGCTGAAGAGCAGGCAGTCCTCAAGGGAGGAATTCTCGGAGATCATATGGAGAGCGCACGGGAAGCCCGCAGAGGTCATATGGGGAGGGCACGTATGCGCTTCCTATGTATCCTTGTCACTTGCCATGGGGACCACAGAAATGCAAAGCATACGTATCCCCCATGGCTAACATGGACTTTGCCTCCTCCCTCAATTTGGATTCCTCAGTTCATCCGCCTGAGGAATCTTTTTCCATGTGAAGAGGGAGGAGGGATGTGTGGGTCTGCTGGTTCTATGCCTATGTTGTTGGGCAGTGGCTAGCAGACCAGCATCCCACTTGGGGGGATGCTTCATTGGCATAAGCATCCACGGGTCTTTGACCTGGTTATGATCCCCCAACGTGTTCATCCGAGGGATCCGTGGATGACCTACTTTGTTCTTTGGCATTAACCAGTGGCTCATCAGAACTTGTCTGATTTCTCTGATTTCTGGGGTCGGATGTAGAGACATCGTTATCAACTGAAACTGCTCAGCCGAGCTTTTATTTGTATTTCCTGTGCTATGATACACTTGTAATGCCTCTCAAGATGTTGTAATTCTTTCATTAATAAAGAAAGTTTCTACTCTTTCTTCTTTTGACGTCTGTTTCTTTTTTCGATGTGATTGTGTTGAGAGTTGCTACTCTCATTTTATGCTTTTCGATCCGTAGCATAATCCATAAGTCTAGCAGCGCTTTTGCTACTTTATTTTTTTGAACATGTCATTCAGTCCTCTGTGGAGAAAGTGTTTATCTCTGTTTAGGTCAGAGAAAGGCCTAGGCGGCCCTGTGAGCTCATGCAGTAAACATGATCCTATTTAAGGGATAAAGTATGTATTTCTTTGAAAAGAAATTACTTGCATAATCTTGCTGGTAAGCGAAGAAAGGTTACTTACCTCTGCTGAAGCATAATAGGACGTCTTAGTCGCGTTAGAGTGTTTGAGAAATTACTCGACTAGGCCGAGGCTTTCAGAAATATATTACTCGATTTGGCCGAGGCTTCAGAAATATATCACTCGGCTTGGCCGAGGCTTCAAGAATATATTTTACTTGGCGTTGCCAAGGTACGAAGACTGTTACTCGGCTTGGCCGAGTCTTCAGGAAATATATTACTTGGTTTGTCCGAGGCTTCCAGAAATATATTACTTGGTTTGGCCGAGGCTTCAGAAATATATCACTTGGCTTGGCCGAGGCTTCAGAAATATATCACTCGGCTTGGCCGAGGCTTCAAGCATATATTTTACTTGGCGCTGCCAAGGTATGGAGACCGTCACTCGGTTTAGTCGAGGCTTCAAGAATATATCACTCGGCTTGGCCAAGGCTTCAAGATTATGTTTTACTTGGCGCTGCCAAGGTACGAAGACCGTTACTTGGCTTGGTCGAGGCTTCAAGATTATATTTTACTTGACGTTGCCAAGGTACGAAGACCGTCACTCGGTTTGGCCGAGGCTTCAAGAATATATTTTACTTGGCGCTGCCAAGGTACGGAGACCATCACTCGGTTTGGCCGAGGCTTCAAGAATATATCACCCGGCTTGGCCGAGGCTTCAAGATTATATTTTACTTGGCGCTGCTAAGGTACGGAGACCATCACTCGATTTGGCAGAGGCTTTAAGAATATACCACTCGGCTTGGCCGAGGCTTCAAGATTATGTTTTACTTGGCGCTGCCAAGGTATGGAGACCGTCACTCGGTTTGGCCAAGGCTTCAAGAATATATCACCCGACTTGGCCAAGGCTTCAAGATTATATTTTACTTGGCGCTGCCAAGGTACGAAGACTGTTACTCGGCTTGGCCGAGGCTTCAAGATTATATTTTACTTGGCGCTGCTAAGGTACGGAGACCGTCAGTCGGCTTGGTCGAGGCTTCAAGATTATATTTTACTTGGCGCGGCCAAGATACGAAGATCGCTCGGCTAGGCCGATGTATTTTACTTGGCGCGGCCAAGGTACAAAAATTGCTCGGCTAGGCCGATATATTTTACTTGGTGCGGCCAAGGTACGAAGATCGCTAGGCTAGGCCGATATATTTTACTTGGTGTGGCTAAGGTACGGAGATCGCTTGGCCTGGCCGAGGATTTTATGACCTGCTTCTCATTGCAGCTTTCAAGGAGAGTTATAAGAATTTTGCAAGCCTTTGAAAATTAAATTTAATTCAATGAACAAAAATAAGTTTAGTAAGAGTGTACTTTCACTGATGGTATGCGCGAAGATTATCCGAGTTTCATGTCTGAGGAATAGATTTCCCATCCAAATCTTGGAGTTTATAGGTGCTGGGTCTGATTACTTCGGTCACTTGGTAGGGACCTTCCCAATTTGGGGACAATTTTTCTTGCTCCAGTGGCTTCGAGACAGATGCCTTCCGAAGCACTAGATCGCTGGGGAGGAAAAACTTCCCTCAACTTTGGTGGAGTGGTAATGAGCTACTCTTTGCTGGTAGGCGGCCATCCGGATTCGGGCATTCTCCCTGACTTCTTCTATCAAGTCAAGGTTAGTTCGGAGCTGCTTGTCATTGGATTCTTCTGAATAGCCTTCCACACGAGGGGAGGGGAGTCCGACCTCCACAGGGATTACGACTTCTATGCCAAAAGCCATCTTGAATGGTGTCTGCCCTGTGGGATTCTCGGGTGGTGCGATAGGCCCATAAGACATGATGGAGCTCATCGCCCACCTGCCTTGGGCCCGGAGAGGCGAGCTTTAATTCCCTGGAGGAGAGTCCTGTTGGTTACCTCGGCCGCTCCATTGGCTTTGAGGTGCCCGACCGAAGTAAGGTGGTGAGAATTCCATGGTTTTCGCAGAATTGGCGAACTTGGAGTTGTCGAACTGCTTCCGTTAGTGATTATGGTGTGGGGGAGGCCGAACCGGCAGATGATGGACCTCCACATAAAGTCTTTGGCCCGGGCTTCGGTGATTTGGCAACTGCTTCCGCTTCAACCCATTTGGTGAAGTAGTCAATGGCGACAAATAAGAACTTCCTTTGCCCTGTCGCAAGCGGGAATGGGCCGAGGATGTCCATCCCCCACTTGGCAAAGGGCCAGGCGGAGGATATGGAGGTAGCTCGCGGAAGGGAGCCTTTGGAACTTCGAATGCCTCTGGCAGGCGCAAGGCTCGGACTAGGTCGTCCGCATCTTTCTGCATGGTCGGCCAATAATAGCCTTGCCCAGCACTTGTGGCATAGGGACCGGCCCCAGATGGTTGCCGCAGATCCCTTCATGTACCTCCCAGAGCATAGTCGCCTCGGATGGGCGGAGGCATCTGAGCAGCGGCATAGAGAAGACCGCTTGTAAAGCTGGATGTCAATCAATACATAGTGGGTCGCCTGCAGCTTCAATTTCCTGGCCTCCTTTCGGTCGGTGGGAGCGACCCTTCTTTGAGATATTTGAGGGGGTCGAACCAGGATGGTTCGGTCTCAATTTGCATCACCCGGATCGGCTTCCATGATGCTCGGTTTCTCCAGGAGTCTCCAGGTGGAATTTTTGCTCAGCATCCATCGTCTCCGTGGTTGCCAATCGGGAGAGTAGGTCGGCGCGTGTTTTCGATCTAGGAATCTGAACAATTTCAAACTCTCAAAATGGGGATAGCCGCGCACCTCTTGGAGATATCGAATCATATTGGGTTCTCGGCTTCAAACTCTCCCCTGCACATGGCCGGCCACCAGCTGGAGTCGGTGAAGGCAATTAGTTTTTCCACCTTTCAGTTGGGCGATTCCGGAGAGCAGGGCTTCATACTCGGCTTCGTTGTTGGAAGCCGGGAAGGAGAATCGGACGCCATATTCGAAAGTCACCCTCCGGCTGGTGAGAACCAGGCCGCACCGGAATGGCGTTGGACGACCCATCGACGTGAAGGAGCCACCAGGGTCAGGTTTTGGTCCTTCGGGTCTGGGGTAGAGCCGTCTTCGGGATGGTGCACTCGAGGAGGAAGTCGGCCAGCACTTGGGCTTTGATGGCGGGCGAGGCTGAAATGTATGTCATGCTCGCTTAGCTCGACGGCCCATTTGGTCATTCTCCCCGATGTTTCTGGACGGTGGACCACCGCCTTGATGGGTTGGTCGGTAGGACCGTGAATGTGCTTGGAAATATGGCCGCAGCTTCCGGACCGAGGTGTCAAAGCCAGCACCATCTTCTCAATCGGTGTACCTCGTCTCCGCGTCGGAGTAGCCTGCTCACATAGTAGATCGGTTTTGGACTTGTTTCTCTCTGATTAGCCGAGCAAACTGCGCCCTCGAAACGGCCAGGTACAGAAACAGAGTTCCCCTGGGGGACTACTGAGGAGTGGAGGCGAGCCGAGGTACTTCTTGAGATCTTGAAATGATTTCTGGCATTCAGGAGTCCACTGGAAAGTTTTTGGCCGATCGGAGTTTTGAAGAAGGGGAGGCATCTCTCGGCCGACCGAGCCACGAAGCGGTTAAGGGCCGCTATCCTCCCGGTAGGCGCTGGACCTCCTTAATAGACGCTGGGGGCGCCATTTGTTGGAGAGCTTGAATCTTCTGAGGGTTAGCCTCGATGCCTCGCTGGGAGACCATGAAGCCGAGGAATTTCCCGGAGTTGACGCCGAAGGCGCACTTGGTGGGTTGAGCTTCATCCATATTTGCGCAGCGTGGCAAAGCTCTCCGCGAGGTCCTCAACATGCATGCTTCCTTGCTTTTGACCAGCATATCATCCACATACACCTCCATGTTCCGGCCGATTTGCTCCTTGAACACCTTGTTGACCAGCCTGGTAGGTCGCTCCTGCATTTTTAAGACCGAAAGGCATAACTCGGTAACAGTAGGTACCTCGGTCGGTTATGAAGGCGGTCTTTTCTTCATCTTCGGGGGCCATCCGGATCTGATTGTAGCCCGAATAGGCATCCATGAATGACAGCATTTGGTGGCCTGAGGTGGCGTCCACGAGCTGGTCGATCCGAGGAGGGGGAAGCTATCCTTTGGGCATGCCTTGTTGAGGTCGGTGAAGTCGATGCAGATCCTCCATTTGCCATTCGACTTCTTCACCATGACGACATTTGACAGCCAGTCGGGTAATTTACCTCTCGGACAAATTGGCTTTGATGAGTTTGTCGACCTCTTCTTCAATGGCCTTTTGCCGCTCTGGGGCGAAGCTTCTCTTCTTCTGCTTAACGGGCCTGTGTCTCGTCCACATTGAGACGATGGACGAGGACCTCGGGGCTGATTCCTGGCATGTCGGAGGCGGTCCAGGCGAAGATGTCGCATTGCTTGGAGGAATTGATCAATCTTGCCGAGGCTCTCCTTCAAGCAGCGACCCGATCCTTTATGGTTCGGTCGGGCCGAGCTCGTCCAAGCGGTACTTCTTCCAGTTCTTCGCCGGTTCTCCCCGTTGCTCGGCGAAATCTTCGCGAGCGTCTAGCCCGTCAACCTCGGGCATTCTGGACTGAAGGCTCGTGACAAACATTGCCGAGCCATGGCCTGACTTCCCCGAACACTCCAACTCCCCTCGGTGGGGAACTTCATGGCAGATGGGGATGGACAATGGCCTTGAGAGACATCAAGCCGGGCCTGCCGAATATGGCATTGTAGGGACTGAGGTCGGTCACTAGGAAGTTTCTGACAATGGTTACGGGGCCAGGTTCCTGCGCGGACCGTCAGGGTGACGATTCCTTCTGGGATGATGACGTCGCCGGTGAATCCCATAGGGTGGAATCCACGGCTCGAAGGTTTTCCATGAGCAATTTCATCCTGGCAAACACAAGGTACAAAACGTTTACCGAGCTTCCACTATCAACCAGGATTCGGCTTACATCATAATTGTTCAATTTAAGGGATACAACAAGTGCGTCATCATGGGGGAAGCTGTATCCCCAAGGATCATCATCAGAAAGGAAAGCTTCGCGTGCCTTCTTCGGCATCCTCCTCGCCCCCGGATCGATCCGCCGGCCTCTTCACATGTTGATGCGGACCAGGCGGATTTGGTGGAGGAAGTGTGGGAGCTCGGGCTGGCGATTGTTGTGGCTCAGGGTGCCTTCTGAATGGTCCAGCCGCCCCGCCGAATCAATCTCTCGATCTCATTCTTCAGCTGCCAGCATTCTTCAGTGTCATGCCCGTGCTCCCTATGGTAGCGGCAGTACTTGGCAGGATCTCTCGGGTTGGGTTCCCTCGGAGAGGTACTGGCCGGGGAAGCTGGCGCTCTATCTCCATGAGGATTGCGCCCGGGGCACAGTCAGCGGAGTGTAGCGATCGAATCGCCTGGGGGGACTCCGGGAGCGATTCTCGGCAGCGGAGGGACTCTTGGCGGCGAGGCGGCTTGGCCGGCGGTGGGCGGTGCTGTCGGGCTTTGCCTCCTTCTTCTTCTGCTCAGCGCGGGCACTCTCCGCGACTCCTCGACCCTGGCGTACTTGTCCGCAAGGGCCATCATATCAGAAGGGGGGTAGCTGACTTCCATTGCCAAATAGAAGTCGCTCTCCTTGAACTCCCCCCGCTAGGGCGGACATGGCCACCTCATGATTAAGGTGGTCCACCTCCAACATGGCCTTGTTGAAACGGCCAAGATAATTCTCAAGGACCCCCTCTCTCTGCTTGACTTCGGAGAGGGAGTCGGATCTCCGTCGGTGGCGGCGGCTGCTGACGAACTGGCCAATAAAAAGGTGGCTCAGCTCGTCGAATGAATCAATGGAACCTGGTTTCAAGGCGTTGAACCAGGTTCGGGCGGATCCTCTGAGGGTGGATGGGAAGGCCGGCAGAGGATCGCATCAGATGCTCCGTGGAACATCATTATTGACCGGAAGCTGCTGAGATGGTCGTCCGGATCAGTGGAGCCGTGATAGGGCTCGACGGTGGCAGCTTGACATGGGGGAATCACTTCCCTCATGATTCCTTAGAGAAAGGGATGCCCTGCTCTGCTTTGGGCTGAGGCGGAGGGGCTTGCTTGGCGGCGTCCAGCTCCTGACGCATTTCTTGGATCTCCTACATCTGCGGATCCCCTCACCGAGTGGAGGAGGGATCGGGCGAGGAAGGCAACAGCGGTGTCGATCATGGTGAGACACCGGGGAAGAGGGAGCGGGCTGCCGAGATCTGAGAGGCTCTATCGTAACCGTTCGGGCGGTTTTTCCTTTGGGGCGATGATCCGCTGATTCATGCGGATCAGAGGAGGAGGTTGCCGGCGAAGGGGAAGCGCCTCTTCTGAAGCTGAGGAGCAGGAGGAGGGCCAAGACGCTCCTGGACCAGGTGGGTAAGAGCCTGGACTTGCTGGACCAGCGTAGCAAACTGGTCCTGGTCACCGGCCGATGGCGAAGGAGTCTCAGCTGGCGGGGTGGAGGTGTGGCGCCAGTCGGATCAGGCCTTTGGGAGGCGACCTGATCTTGAGCTTCAGAGGTGCTCTTTTCCGGTTGGCCATTAGAGGTTCTTCTCCGGTTTTGAGTCCTTGTCTCCTTCACAAGTTTATGGGACTTAGGGCCCTTCCTCTAGCACCAATCTGTTGCCGCGGAAATCCGTTCTCTGACTCGGGTGCGCTTCTGGCTCCTGATCCGGACGCCGATCTTGTCGCCTTAGGGTGGAACCTGCAAGACAGTCTGCACGTAGAGGGTACCTTGGGGGTTGCCCTCTACGGAGGACCCTTCGATGCCCAAGTCAGTGGAGATTCACAGCAAGCAGATATGAGGAGAAGACTCTCACAGAGGAGTTCCCCCTTTGGCGGGTGTTCTCTCTCTCTAGATGTAACATCCTGAAAAAACCTTGTAATTTATTTGGAAATATTAATGGAATTTTTCATTTGAAATAAAAGTCAGAGAGTTTCAATGAAGTGTGGGTGTGTTGGCCTTTTGATAACTGTAAAGAGAAGAAATTTTGGAGTAAATGAGTATATTTTGAGTGCTAATGAGTTTGATTTAAGAAATTGAGAGATTTAAGTTTTAATAGGCTTAAATCACAAGAAAAATCAAGTTTAGTTTGAGTTTTATCCTTAAATGATGTTTTTAATAGTTGGAGTCGATACTATTTGGAGTGGAGTCGACTCTGATACGGTTTTAAACTTTTGGCATGCTTTGGAGTCGACACCTACAGAGGGGGAGTCGACACCTGCAGAGAAAATAGAAGTTTAACATTTCTGCTGCAGTGTTGGAGCCGACACATACTTTTCTGGAGTCGACACCTATATTTTTGGAGCCGACACCTATTTCTGCTGGAGCCGACTCCAAATCTGTTGGAGCCGACTCTAAGATGGTAGATTTTTCTGAGTTAAATCTTGAGAATTTCATATTTATTCTGTTTCAAGTTCGATTTGGGTGCCGTTTAAACCGTTGGATTTCTAAAATCGAGCTCTTCAAGTTGGTGAAGTCTTTTATTAGAAATGTTACATAAAAGTATCGATTTAAGTAAAAAATGATAATCTAGGCTATAAATCGATTAAAAAAATGTTATGTCAGGGGCAAAATGAAAAAAGGCTCCGATGTCAATTGCTAATTGTATTGAGGGCAATTTGGGAAAGAAAATCTAAGGAAAAATATTATGGTTATAAGTGAGCCACGTATTTTCCAAAAAGCGTGCATTAAGAGTGTTTGAGGGCAAAATAGGGATTTTGGTATGCTTTAGACCTTAAGTTACCCATGATTTGGTCCCCAAGTCATTAAAGAAAAAAAGGAAACGTGGGTTCAACCAGAGAAAAGAAAGAAAGAAAGAAAGAGAGAAAGAAGAGGAGAAAAGAGAGGAAGAGGAAGAAGAAGAAGAAGGAGGAAGAAAGAGGAGGGGAAAGGGAAGCTTGGGGTTTGTGCTTGACACCAGGTAAGCTATAGCTTCCCTAGATCTTGCATGACTTTAGATTTTCTTAGATTATTGTATTTTGAGGTAATAGTAGAAGTAATCTTGAGTAGAGAAAAGGTGGAAGAAAATAATGAGATATTAGAGGATAGATCATGTATGCATGCATGGTTCGTGAGAAAACCTCGTGTGGAGGTAATCCCAATAGCTATCATATCTGTATGTTGACATAGGTCAAGAGGGTTATTCCAGGGAGCCGGAATACCGGAGTTGAGTACCAGTTAAGGAGTAACCTGCTAAGGTGAGTGGGTTTCTCATCTAGCAATGAAAAGTAATTTGAGCTACTATAATGAGACTAATACCTAGTGGTGGTATGTTATGTTTAGTAGAGTATTATGTATGTTTTAAATATGAGAAATAAACCTAGTATATGATATTATGATACATGAGTTTTAAGGATAAATAAATAAGCATGAGTTTTAAGCATGAGTTTTGAGTATAAAGACATGAGCATGAGTTTCGATGAGGGGATTGTTAATGTATACATGGCATATTTGCATGATAAAGCTTCACAAATGATGTATGTATCATACTGAGCATCAGGCAGTTATGGGGCTGATCATCCTTTAGACTGTACTGTAGCATGAGCATTGTACACTACTATTGAGCCGGCACCTCCTTGCGAACAATCGTACGATGAACCCCAAATCAGGGGTGAGTGCACGCTTGACTAGGCCAGTGGGGCAGGTTGTAAGCAGCCCATGGGGGCATGAATCATAGCTCAGTGGAGCTGGTTGCTATATATAGCCCGTGGGGGCAGAGAGAAAACCCAAGGTTCCAGGGTTAAGGAACAAAGCACTTTGCTGGGTGAACCACATGGGTAAGGGGTGCTATTTGTGCGGGGATCCTGTTGCTAGTCATGCACCCGATGAGAGTTGTTGTCCCAGATAGCAACCCAAGAGAGGGGGGGGGTGAATTGGGTCTTTTTAAAATTTAAACATTTTTGAAGAAAAACCCCAAACTTAAAATAAATCACAGATATGCAACAATTAAAATAGAATATGCAATGAAGAGATGAAGAGGAAGAAATAAAGAGTCAAGCACTGCAAACACAGAAATTTTATAGTGGTTCGGTGTACCTACACCTACGTCCACTCCCAAATACCTCTTGGGTCCACACTATAATCAACCTTGATTACAGCAGAGTTGTTTTTAAAAGATCACAACTCAAACTTGTTGTTTTCCCGGGCGCACAACGAACCCAGCTGGTTTTCAAGGTTCACCAGCACAAAACCTTACACACAAGCAACTGCTTGCACAAGGCAATCTGCCTCAACTAATTCAATCACCTGATTGACTCAGTCCACAAGAAGAATAAGAATATTTGATACAACAGCTGCTCCTTAAATGAGCAAATAAGACAAGTTAACTATTCAAACAAAGAGATAGAAATAAAAGCCCGATTTGTAGATCTCTGTGGCTTGATTCTTCTCCTCTTTCTTGCTTTTGAATGGATCTTCCTTGAGTATGCTCTTGAAGCTCAGAAGAACAGATGAAGAACAGGAACTAGGGCTTACTCGTTTGCTTCTTCAAACTCAGAAATCTCCTCAAAATGAAAGTGTGAAGACTAGGGATTTCTCTCTTTTCTTTCAAGGAATCAATACAATCTTTCCTTTGATTTTTCTTCTGATTTTCCCTCGGATTTTTCTTCTCTTTTTCTACTCTATTTTCCTTGTTTTTTTTCTCTCTCTTTTTAAACGATCACATCCATCATCCTTTTATAGATCCTTCCAATACTAAGAATAGATGAAAACTATCCGTTAGAATAAAAATGAAAGAAAAGTTAGGAACAAATAAGGTAATAGCCGTTGAGATTTAAAGTAAAAAGTAGGTTTAGAGACGTTCTGACACATCTGAAAGTCATTTCTAACAAACTGGAGTCGACTCTGACTTTCCTGTGGTCGACTCTAACTTGAAATCCCCAAACAGCCCGATTTGGAGTCTGCTTTAACTTTTCTGGGGTCGACACATTTTTCTTCTGGAGTCGACTCTAACTCATCAGGTGTCGACTCTAATTTGAGACCCGAAAAATCATCTTTCTGTTTTTCTATTGGAGTCGACTCTACAGGTTCCACGTGTCGACTCTAGTCCGTGCCGTTTTTCGGAGTCGACTCTGTGATTCTAGGTGTCGACTCTAATGTCTGCGATCTTACCTTGACATTAGAATTAAACTCCGAACTTGATTTCTCTCGAGATTTTGATCATTTAAATAAGTTATAAACTGAAACACTTAATTAAAATCATTAGTAACTTCATGAGTTATACTCAAATAGTTTGTTTATCATCAAAATTAATAATTGGGTCAACAATCTCCCCTTTTTGATGATGACAAAAACTTTGAGTATATGCATTAGAATTCATAAGCATTGTAAACTTTATCAAGACTTTAAATTTGTTCAATTTAAGAAATAAACCACGGTTTCAAGATAAGCAAAATTGATCAACATGAACTATATATATATCTATATATATAAAAATTACGCTCTCCCCCTGCATAATGTAACTCCCCCTTTCTCTATGCATATTTCTTTTATGTATTCTCATTCTCTCTCTCCATGATACCATTTATTCTTTCTCTTATGCATATACAATACTTCTTTTCTCCCCCTTTTTTGTTATCAACAAAAAGGTAAAAAAAAAAATTTTTTTAAAGTGATACAATATAAAGAATTTTAAAGTGATGTTCAGATTCAGAATAATTGAAGAAAAAGTAAATATCCTAAGACTTTCATTCATTGCAACCATCATTGTAGCAATCATTCAAACATTTTTCATTATATCAAAACATTACATTACATCATATACCAAGATACAAAGGAGTAAATATCCTAAGTACAAGCTATCAACATCATATAAAAGCTAAATTTGATTTGATAGAAACTTAAGGGCTAAATGGGATTTGACTTGAGTTGGCTTGGGTAGGCATCAATATAGGAAGTAGAAGGTCAATCAAGTGTGTTTGTAGACAATTCTCTTCAAATGACCTATTAACTCCATAATCTCATCTTTCTGTGATTTCTTGAAGCCTTCAAGACACTCCTCAATCTGTGTAATAGCAAAGTCTATATCCCTTCTTAGTTGTCCAGTGGCATCAAGATAAGCTCTAGATCCATCTGCGATCCCTTCCAGCCTTTCAAAATCTTGTGAAGCTCAGTGGATAGGGTATCCACAGATCTGTCCAAAGAAGATGCAATCACATCAAGCTTAGCAGAGAGCTGCCTCATCTCATCTCTCATCTCTGAATCATGCTCAGTCAATAAGGCCCTGAGCTGATCAAGCTGCCTCTTTGAAAAGCCTGCAGACTCAGCCAACAAACCCGATGCCATCTGAGGGGGTGAAGAAGTGCTCGGTCCAACAACAAATGGTCCCGCAACTGATGGCCTAGGGACATCCTCATCTCTTGCCTCCTCAACTCTGGCTTCATGTCCTCTCCTTTGCCACTGGCCATTAACTTTCTTGAAGCCCATTCTATGAATAGTGGAGATGCTGTAGTAGTCAATATATCTGAGATTTCTTTGTAATTCTTTCTCCATTATCTTTACACCTTGGCTTCTGAATACCAGTGTGAGAACCATACCATATGGCAGTGTAGATCTTTTCTTTGTAGCTGCCTCTGCCATATAACCAATCATCATCCCAACTAAATTTACTGGTTGACCAGTGATGATATAGTCCATCAATAGAATGTCTCGCTCCGAGACATACTCGAACCTTCCAATCTTAGGAAACAAGATTATTCCACAAATATTATGAAGTAATCTGAGTTCCAGGTTGAGTTGATTTGCCATTACCTCTTCAAGCTCAGAAACTTCTCTCCCAAGCATCCTAGACAGGGCTCCACCTCTGTCATCATGCTGACATGCAGTCAAACCAATAGTGGGCATCTCCAGAAGATTCCCTAGTGACTCTGTAGTGATTACCACTTTGGTTCCACGCACAAAACTCACAAGACCTCCTTCCCCTCTACATAAATCACTGTAGAATTCCTTCACGAGGGCAGGGTAGGTCGGAACATCTAGTGAACAAATCTTCTTCCAACCCATTTCTTTTATTTGTCTCCCTATAGAAAAACCTTCCGACTCAAATAAATTAAAATCTACCTTTCTTCCCATAGTGATAACCTTCCCGGCCAACAAGTCTACGTGGGTGGAAGATGGAGAAGCCTCCAGAGTAGAAGAAGAGGAAGACGAAGAATTGGAAGAAGATTGCCTCTCGGTTCTTCGAATGGAACGTCTCCCGTGGGAACGGCCGTACCAAACACAGATCCTCACCTTTTGGGAGCCATGGAGGGCAATGGAGGTTGGAATCAAGGATTTTGAAGAGTTTGGAAAAGTTTGGAATGCTTTGGAGAAGGATTTGAAAGGGATTGAAGAGGGATTGGGTCGTTTGAAGTGTCGACTCTGCCCTAATAAAGTGACGATTTTTCACTTAGAGTCGACTCCCGCAAAGTGGGGTGTCGGCTCCGAACAAAAAATCAATCAGCGCTCGAATTAGAGTCGGCTCTGCAGAAGCCGAAGTCGGCTCTAATGAGGAGATAGAAAACTCTAAAGGTAAGGTGTCGACTCCAAGACTGAAGGTGTCGACTCCACAATAGTTTCAGTGAAAAAAAATGAATTTCAAGGATCTGAAACTAATCAAATTGATAATCAAAATCTAGATAACTTCTCCTTAATAATTGGGGAATCAATGAATCAAATTTCTAGATAAATTTCCTAATAAAGTGTAAAAGATTTTCAAGAAATCTATTGAAATTTAGATAGTTATCCTTGAGAGTTTCAAAAAATCATTCTAAAGGATCACAAACTCCTAATTCTTCTCTAAGATAACAAAATCTCTCCTCACTCAAAGGTTTGGTAAAAATATCAGCCAATTGATCATCAGTGTTCACATAATCAAGATAAATATCATTATTAGCTACATGTTCTCTAATAAAGTGATGTCTAATTTCTATGTGTTTAGTTCTAGAATATTGAATTGGATTCTTAGTTAGATTGATTGCACTAGTATTATCACATCTAATAGGAATTTTATCAAGTGTGATACCATAATCTTCAAGTTGTCGCTTAATCCAAAGGATTTAAGCACAGCAACTTCCAGCTGCAACATACTCTACCTCAGCAGTAGATAGAGCAACCGAATTTTGCTTCTTGCTAAATCAAGAGATTAAGTTACCTCCTAAAAATTAGCATGCACCACATGTACTTTTTCTATCTAATTTACATCCAGCATAATCAGAGTCAGAATAAGCAATCAAATTAAGTGTTGAGTCTCTAGAATACCATATTCCTACATTTTTAGTTCCATTTAAATATCTAAAGATTCTTTTAACAACAATAAAATGTGATTCTTTAGGTTCAGATTGATATCTTGCACATAAACAAACAGCAAACATGATATCAGGTCTACTTGTAGTTAAGTAAAGTAGAGATCCGATCATACCTTGATAATTTTTGATCTACTTTCTTACCATCTTCATCTTTGTCCAGTTTGCATGAAGGACTCATTGGTGTGCCAAGAGGTTTAGTAGATTCCATATCAAACTTCTTAAGTATTTCCTTCGTGTACTTTGCTTGGTTGATAAAAATTCTAGCTTTCTCTTGTCTAATTTGAAGTCCAAGAAAGAAGTTAAGTTCTCCCATCATGCTCATCTCGAATTCTCCCTGCATTAACTTAGAGAATTCTTGGCAAAGAAGATTGTTAGTAGCACCGAAGACAATATCATCAACGTAAATCTGTACAACCAATAAATTTGTCTCTTTTCTTTTTAAAAACAAGGTTTTATCAATATTTCCTCTTGTAAATCCATTTTCAATTAAAAATTTGCTTAATCTATCATACCAAGCTCTAGGTGCTTGTTTTAAACCATAAAGTGCTTTGTGTAATTTAAAAACATGGTTTGGAAATTCATGATCTTCAAAACCAGGAGGTTGTTCAACATAAACTTCTCATTTATAAAACCATTTAAAAATGCACTTTTAACATCCATTTGAAATAAGTTGAAATTCACATGACATGAAAATGCAAGCAATAGTCTAATGGCTTCTAATCTAGCTACAGGAGCAAAAGTTTCATCAAAATCTATTCCTTCTTCCTGATTATATCCTTTTGCAACTAGCCTAGCTTTATTCCTAATGACTATGTCATTTTCATCTAATTTATTTCTAAAAACCCATTTAGATCCTATTATAGGATGGTTTCTAGGTCTGTCTACTAGGGTCTATACCTTATTCCTAGTGAATTGGTTTAACTCTTCTTGCATAGCTAACATCCAATTACTATCTTTTTCAGCTTCTTCTATGGTTTCAGGTTCTATTTGAGATACAAAAGTAAGATGATTATTGATATTTCTCATGGACGATCTAGTTCTTACACCATGAGATGGATCACCTATGATCAAATCCCTTGGATGATCATGAGCATATCTCCAATCTCTAGGCAGATCTATATCATTATGAGCAGTATCAAACATCGGCCAAAGGTAAATCCTCTTCTTTTGCTTCTTGTTCATGATCTGAAGATACATCTAATTTTTCAATTCCTCTTTCAAGTAAACTTGTATCTTCCTCATCATCAATCTTTCCCGAACTTGATGCTAAAGACTCATCAACGACTACATGAATGGATTCTTCTACAACTATACTCTTCTTATTGAATACTCTATAAGCTTTACTAGAGGTTGAATATCCTAAGAAAATGCATTCATCAGATTTAGCGTCAAACTTTCCAAGATTATCTTTACCATTATTATGGATGAAGCATCTACAACCAAATGCATGAAAGTAGCCTAAATTGGGTTTCCTATCATGCCATAGTTCATAGGGTGTTTTCTTAAGGATAGGTCTAATTAGGGCTCTATTTAAGATGTAACATGTTGTGTTAATAGCTTCTGCCCAAAAGTATTTAGGGAGTTTTCTTTCACATAGCATGGTACGGGCCATGTCCTCTAGAGTTCTATTTTTTCTCTCTATAACTCCATTTTGCTGAGGTGTTCTAGGTGCAGAAAAATTATGATGTATGCCTTTTTCAAAACATAATTTTTTAAATAAGTAATTTTCAAATTTAGTCCCGTGATCACTTCTCAGAGACACTATGGTAGTATTTTTCTCATTTGTGACTTTCTTGAAAAATTTCAGAAATATTGAGAAAGTCTCATCTTTATGAGCCAAAAACATTACCTAAGTGAATCTAGAGTAATCATCTACTATCACAAGACCATACTTCTTTCCTCCTAGACTAGTGGTTCTAGTAGGTCCAAAGAGGTCCATGTGTAGTAGTTCCAGGGGCCTAGTAGTTGAAACAACATTCTTAGATTTAAAGAACTTCTTGTTTGTTTACCAAAATGACATGCATCACAGATTCGATTATTTTCAAAATCTAAGCTAGGAATACCTTTAACTAAATCCATTCTCAGCAATTTTGAAATTAAGTGTGTGCTAGCATGACCTAGTCTACAATGCCATAGCCATCCAATCTCATTCATCTTAGCATTATCAGCAACTAAGCAATGATTACTTGATGATAGGTTATTCAAATCAATTAAGTATACATTGCCATCGATAAGGAAGTCCGTAAGCTGGTGGCTGCGGGCCACATTCGGGAAGTTCATTACCCGAATGGTTGGCCAGTGTGGTGATGGTCCGTAAGACTAGTGGAAGTTGGAGAATGTGCGTAGACTTCACCGACCTCAATAAAGCATGCCCCAAGGACAGCTTCCCTTTGCCTTAGATCGATCAACTGGTGGATGCTACATCCGGCCATGAGATCCTTAGTTTCATGGATGCCTTCTCCGGGTACAACCAAATCACGATGAACCCGGTGGATGAAGAAGCTACCTTCTTCATAACTGAGAAGGGGTTGTACTGCTACAAGGTAATGCCATTCGGGCTAAAAACGCGGGGGCCACTTACCAAAGGCTAATGAATAAAGTCTTCGAGGACCAGATAGGACGCAACATGGAGGTGTACGTGGACGACATGCTGACAAAAGTGTCCACACCACCAGCCATATCGCCAACCTAACGGAGACCTTCGATAACCTTCGCCGATACCAGATGAGGCTAAACCCATGCAAGTGTGCCTTTGGGGTAACAGCCGAAAAGTTCCTGGGTTTCATAGTAACCCGGCGAGGAATCGAAGTAAACCCTGATAAAGTTCAAGCCATTTTGGACATGAGGTCTTCCACCAACAAGAAGGAAGTGCAACGCCTGACGGGAAGGGTGGCGGCCTTGAGCCATTTTCTGTCCAAGTCCGCTGAGAGGTGCCTGCCTTTCTTCAAGGCGCTCCATAGGGCCAATGGATTCGAATGGATGAAAGAGTGTTAGAAGGCCTTCGCGGGGCTGAAGAAATTCCTATCCACCCCGCCACTGCTGTCCAAGCCAACGGGTGGAGAACAACTCCTTCTATACCTCACGGCTTCTCCCGAGGCCGTTAGTTACGTGCTGGTCTGCATGGACACCAACGGCACACAAAAGCTGGTGTATTACATAAGTAAGGTGCTCCATGATGCGGAGACCAGGTACTCAAAGATTGAGAAGATTATCTTCGCGTTGATCGTGTCTGCCCAGCGCCTCTGACCATATTTTCAAGCCCATCCGATCGTGGTGGTCACGGACCAACCTCTAAAGATGATTCTCGCTCGCCCAGACGCTTCGGGCCAATTGGCGAAGTGGGCACTCAAGCTGGGGGAATTTGATCTATCTTTTCGCCTTCGGTCAGCCATGAAATCTCAGGTCCTAGAACATTTTTTGGTCGAGTGTACCTGGGGTGAGGAGCAACCCGAAGAGGCCTCTGCAAACCCTTCGATTCCTAGAACCGGAGATGATGAATGGATCCTTCATGTGGACGGGGCATCAAATTCTCAAGGGAGCAGAGCGGGCCTCATCCTGGCCAACTCGGACGGAGTTGTAACGAGTGTGCACTCGGCTTCCTCTTTTCAGCCACCAATAATCAGGCGGAGTATGAAGCCCTACTGTATGGGATAAGATTAGCTCAAGAGCTCAGGGTGAAGCGCCTTAGAGCATTCACTGACTCCCAGTTGGTCACTGGCCAAATCACAGGGGAGTATGAAGTGAGGGATCCTATCATGTCTCGCTACTTGAGTATGGTGCAGTCGCAAGCTTCTCTCTTAACTTATTTCAATGTTAGCTATATTCTCGAGGAGAAAATGCTAGAGCAATCGCCTTGTCCCATCTTGCCACCTCAGCTGATGGGATGTTGGGAAGAGCTTATATAGAGCACCTGGAAGCCCCAAGTATCGAAGTAACGAGAGAAGCTCTACCAGTTGAGCAGGAGCCTTCCTGGATGGATGCTTATATCCAGTACCTTACCGACAGTACCCTCTCTGAAGACCCTGCCGAGGCCAGGCAACTCAAAAGACGGACCCTGAAGTTTTTTATAATGGAAGGAAAACTCTATCGAAGGTCGTTCTTGTACGAATTTCTCAGGTGCGTTGGCCCCATAGAAGCGGATTATATCCTGCGGGAGATACATGAAGGCATATGTGGAAGTCATCTGGGGGGAAGAGCTCTGGCGTACAAAGCCTTGCGACAGGGATATTACTGGCTAACAATGAAGGAGGATGCATCCGAGCTTATCAAGAGGTGTGACAGTTGCCAGCGCCATGCTAATATCCAACACCAACCGACGTTCCAGCTGGCCCCCCTGACTGCACCTTGGCCTTTGCCTAGTGGGGTATGGACATCCTGGGACCATTCCCTCCAGCCTCTGGACAACGCAAATTCTTATTAGTAGCCGTTGACCATTTCACCAAGTGGATCAAAGCTGAGGCTCTCGCCAAGATCATCGAGGTCAAAGTAAGATCCTTCTTCTAGAAGTCTGTTGTGTGCCGATTCGGGCTGCCACACACCCTCGTCACTGATAATGGCCGACAGTTTGACAATGTGGCCTTTCGAGAATTCTGCACTGGGCTGGCATTCATCAATGATTCACCTATGTGGGGCACCCCTAGACCAATGGCGCAGCCGAAGTGACCAATCGCATTATCCTTCAAGGACTCAGGGCTTGGCTAGATGGCTGTAAGGGACGTTGGGTGGAAGAGCTGCCTAGTGTATTGTGGGCCTACCACACGACGCCATGAGCCCCCACCGGGGAAACTCCTTTTAGCCTGGTTTTTGGGACTGAGGCTGTCATTTCGGTGGAGTAGGTGTCCCCAGTCCCCGGACAGAGTTAACCACGAAGAGAGCAACCCAAGTCAGCTACGGGCCGATCTAGACCTAGTGGAAGAATTGCGAGACCAAGCGCGACTCCGCATGGCGGCTTTCCGTCAGCGAGCGGCCCGATACTACAATGCTCGAGTATGGTCCAAGACATTCCACCCTGGAGACCTCTTCCTGCAACGAGCTGAAGTATCAAAGCCGACGGAAGGAGGCAAGCTAGCACCCAAATGGGAAGGACCATATCGTGTCACGGAGGTGCTTCATCACGGGGCATACAAAGTTGAGGAGCTAGACAGGAAACCTCTCCCCCGCACTTGGAACGCAGACAATCTACGTCGATATTATCAGTAATGTGTTGACTCCATTAATTTGAACCTACTTGCCAGAGTGCTATTCAAAGAATTCTCATTGCTTTATTTTCAAATGATCGTACTTCTCACTTAAAGCCGGCTCTGCGTCGGCACTTAAAGCCCAGCTCCGCGTCGGCACTTAAAGCTCGGCTCCGCGTCGGCACTAAAGCCCGGCTCTGCATCGGTACTTAAGCCTGGCTCCGCGTCGGCACTAAAACTTCATTTTCGAATGATCGTACTTCTCACTTAAAGCCCGGCTCCGCGTCGACACTTTAAGCCTGGCTCCGCGTCGGCACTAAAGCCCGCCTCCGCGTCGGCACTTAAGCCCAGCTCCATGTCGGCACTTAAAGCCCAGCTCCGCATCGGCACTTAAAGCCCGGCTGCACGTCGGCACTCAGCCCGGCCCTGCGTCGGCACTTAAAGCCCGGCTCCACGTCGGCACTTAAGCCCGGCTCCGCGTCGGCACATAAGCCCGCTCCGCGTCGGCACTAAAGCCCGGCTCTGCGTCGGCACTTAAAGCCCAGCTTTGCATCAGCACCTAAGCCCGGCTCCGCGTCGGCACCTAAAGCTCGGCTCCGCATCAGCACATAAGCCCAGCTCCACATCGGCACTTAAGCCCGGCCCCGCGTCAGTACTTAAGCCCGGCCCCGCGTCGGCACTCAGCCCGGCCCCGCGTCGGCACTTAAAGCCCGGCTCTGCATTGGCACTTAAGCCCAGCTCCGCGTCGGCACTTAAAGCCCGTGTTGGGGAGTTTGTTGAAAAACTTTATGCCCCAATCCTTTTGATTTTGATGATTACTAAAAGCCATGAGTATGATAAAAGATGCAATGAGTTTATTTACATGTGCAATGAATTTATTTTGAACAATCAATGAGAATGTTAAAGTTTGACATTAATCATTTTGAAAGTAACTTTAAGCTCAATGTTTAAGCTTTCAAAAAGAAATTTTATAATTCATATTAATCAATGAGTTTTTGGAATACTTCTTGAATTAATTCTTAATGTCAATTTTATTGAATTCAAGTCAAAAAATGATTTAAAATGAATCTGGAACGATTTTAAAGTCAATCAGAAAACTTTCTGATTTTTGATACGTTCCGGAGCCGACTCTTGAGTTTCAGAGTCGACTCCACTCAGAGTACAGAAATGTCTATCTGTCTCGAGTCGACCCACGTAATTTCTCGAGTCGACCCCCGATTCTGTCGAGCCGACTCCATGACTGTGCGAGTCGACTCCGCTCAGACACCAGAGGTGTGTTTTTCTGAGCACTTCGCGAGTCGACCCCAACTTTTCATGAGTCGACCCCCGACTTTCAGGAGTCGACACTTTACTTTTGGTGAGTCGACCCTTTGACTTTCTAAACATTTCTATTTTTAGTATCACGACCTCGAGCCGACTCGGGAAAAGCATGAGTCGACTCCAGCAAATCTGGGCGAAATTTTTCGGATGCCAACTCAGCGTCAACGGTAAGATTTTTGATTAACGGCTATTTTTCTTTGTCTCTAACGGCTATATTTTTGCAGAATCTATAAATAGAGAAGCCGTTTTCAAATCAAAGAGAGACGAATAGAGAGATATTTATTTCAAAGAAAAAGAAGAGAAAAATCGGAAAAACAGAGCTTCAGTTGAAAAAATCCGTGATTCAAAATAGAGTGAAAGAAAGAGTGTGAAATCAAAGGAAGTTCCTTCTGTGTTCAAGCTCAAATCCAAGGAAGCTTCAGAAGAAAATCCAAGTGCTATTCAAGAGCATCTCAAGAGATTTTCAACACTCAAAGAAAAGAGGAAAAGCCCAAATCAACTCCAACACATCTTCCGTGAAGAATCCAAGCTGAGGCCTGATTCTACACTTCAAAGGAGTTGAAGAAAAGAAGAAAAGCTCAAAGCCAACCAACTGCAAATCAGGCTTTCTAAACTCTATTCTTACATTTGTTTATCTGCTCATTAAGGAGCCTTGTAACTAAAAAACATATTTCTATTCTTTGTGTCTAGTTCAATCTGGGGGATTGAACTAGAGGAGGTAGTCTTACCTCAGTTCAAGCTTGGTTAAGCTTGGGTTAGGGTTTTTGTGCTGGTGAGCCCTTGAAAACCAGCTGGGTTCGTTGTGCGCCCGGGAAAACAACAAGTTTGAGTTGTGAGCTTGTAAAACAACTCTGCTGTAATCTAGGGTGATTATAGTGTGGACCCAAGTGAATCTTGGGAGTGGACGTAGGTGTTGGATACACCGAACCACTATAAAATCTTTGTGTTTGCCGTGTTCTATTGTCTCTTTCTCTATCTCTGTTTTATTCACTGCAATTTGTATTTACTTTGCATATTGCCTTCATTCATCTCAAGCTAAATTAATTTAAAAGGCTAATTTTTAAAGAACCCAATTCACCCCCCCCCCCTCTTGGGTTGTCATCTGGGCCAACAATTGGTATCAGAGCTAGTGCTCATTAGATTTTGATCACACGATCAAGAGCTAAAGTTCCAAATGGCAACACAAGTTGGTTCATTTGCTGAAGGTCATTCTACGAATAGACCTCCACTTTTTAATGGCTCAAATTATTCTTATTGGAAAGCTAGAATGAGGATATTCATTCAAGCTTCTGATTATGAGCTATGGGGTGTTATAATCAATGGACCTAGTACACCCACACATGTTATAGATGGCACTATTGTTCCTAAGCCCGAAAGGGACTGGAATGATAATGATAGGAAAATGGCACAGCTTAATGCTAAGGCCATGAATGTTTTATATTGCTCCTTAGATGCTAATGAATTAATAGAATCTCCACATGTAATTCCGCAAAGGAGATTTGGGATAGATTAGAGGTTACCCATGAGGGTACCAATCAAGTAAAAGAATCTAAAATTAATATTCTTGTTCATAAATATGAATTATTTAGCATGGAACAATCTGAAACCATTGCATGCATGTACACTAGATTTACAGATATTGTAAATGGTTTGAAAAGTCTTGGTAAGACATATACTAACTCTGAACTTGTTCGAAAAATTCTTAGGTCATTACCAAGATCATGGGAAGCAAAAATGACTGCAATCCAAGAAGCTAAGGACCTCAACACTTTACCCTTAGAGGAGCTTCTAGGATCTCTTATGACCCATGAGCTGACTATGAGGCAGCATGTTGAGGAGGACACAAAGAAAAAGAAAGTAATTGCCCTCAAAGCTGCAAAAGAAGAAGAGAGCAGCAGTGATGATGATGATGATAATGATGAAGAGACTGCTCTCTTAGCAAAGAAATTTAAAAGATTTATGAGGAGAAAGAAACCCTTCCACAAGAAAAAATTTGGAGCTAAGTGGGAAGGAGAAAAGGATAAAATAAGGACAAGGACAAAGAAAAAGAGAAAGACCCCTTGACTTGCTATGAGTGTAATAAACCGGGGCACTTTAGGAATGAATGTCCAAAATTGAAGAAAGCCTACAAAAAGAAAAAGAAGGCTTATATGGCGACATGGAGTGACAGCGAGGAATCTTCTTCCGAAGAAGAAGAACAAAAGGAAGTCGCAAACGTATGCTTTATGGCGGACGACAACGATGAGGTAAGTTCCGACAACCCTTGCGATGAATTTGCTTTTGATGAACTTTTTGATGCTTTTAATGAACTTGTTGGGGATTTCAAAGTTTTGAAAAAGAAATACAAGATTTTGAAAAATGAAAACTTAACTTTCATTCAAGAAAAGGAAAATCTTAATAATGAAATTAAGAAACTTAAATCTGAAAATGAAATTTTAATGAAGAAAAGAATCAATCTCAAATGAAAAAGATAAACTAAAGAAAGAGGTTGAAAAACATAAAAACATAGTTGATAAGTTTACATTAAGTTCAACTAAATTAGACATGTTATTAAATAGTCAAAAAGCAGTTTTTGACAAAGCCGGATTAGGATATAACACTTTAAGAAAACAAAAATCACTTAAAAATATTTTTGTAAGTGCTGGCCAAAGTAATTTTACATGCTTTAAATGTAATCAAAAAGGACATAAATCTTATGAATGTAAAATTCTAAAACCTAATAAAAACTTAAATGTTAAAGGAAAGAAAATATGGGTTCCGAAAGGAACAATATTTGTTGGTACTAACCATGAAGGACCCAAGAAAGCTTGGGTACCTAAACATAAAGTTTGATTCATTGCAGGAATGTCTTGTGGCCAAGAGATCAAAGAGAAAGTGGTATCTTGATAGTGGCTGCTCAAGACATATGACGGGTGACAAAGAAGAATTCATCACCCTTGAAGAAAAGAAAGGAGGAGTTGTTACATTTGGCGACAATGGCAAAGGCCAAATCTTGGGGTTTGGTAACATTCAAATAACTCCCTCCACATTTATTGAGAATGTACTTTATGTTGATGGTTTAAAGCATAACTTAATTAGTATAAGTCAATTATGTGACAAAGGTTTTAAAGTATCATTTGAATCTTCTTTATGCACTGTAGCTAATCCCATTGATAATAGCATTGTTTTTATTGGAAATAGAAATGGCAATGTATACATGATTGATTTAGACAAATTGTCTACTAATAATCATTGCTTAGTTGCTAATAATGCTAATATGAATGAGATTGGTTGGTTGTGGCATCGAAGATTAGGTCACGCAAGCACACACCTGATTTCAAAACTAATTAGAATGGATTTAGTAAAAGGTTTACCTAAATTAGATTTTGAAAATAACAAAATATGTGATGCATGTCAGTTTGGAAAACAAACAAGAAGTTCTTTCAAATCTAAAAATATTGTTTCAACTTCTAGGCCATTAGAGCTACTTCACATGGACCTTTTTGGACCAACTAGAACCACAAGTCTAGGAGGAAAGAAATATGGTCTTGTGATAGTAGATGATTACTCTAGATTCACTTGGGTAATGTTTTTAGCTCACAAAGATGAGACTTTCTCGATATTCATGAAATTCTTCAAGAAAGTAACAAATGAGAAAAACACTACCATAGTGTCTCTAAGAAGTGATCATGGAACTGAATTTGAAAATCACTTATTTGAAAGTTTTTGCAATGAAAATGGTATTAATCATAACTTTTCTGCACCTAGGACCCCACAACAAAATGGTGTAGTTGAAAGGAAAAATAGGACTCTAGAAGACATGGCCCGTACCATGCTATGTGAAAGTAAACTCCCGAAATACTTTTGGGCGGAAGCTATTAACACAGCATGTTACATCCTAAATAGAGCTTAATAAGACCTATTTTAAAGAAAACACCTTATGAATTATGGCATGATAGAAAACCCAATATAAATATTTTCATGCATTTGGTTGTAAATGTTTTGTTCACAATAATGGTAAAAATAATTTAGGCAAATTTGATGCTAAATCTGATGAAGGAATATTCTTAGGATACTCAATAACTAGTAAAGCATATAGAGTATTTAACAAGAAAACTTTAGTTGTTGAAGAATCCATTCATGTAGTTTTTGATGAATCTTTAGCAACTCGTTCTGAAAAATTTGATGATGAAGAAGATACAAACATAATTGAGAAAGATCTTGAAAAATTAAATATTGATGTATCTTTAGATCAAGAGCAAGACGCTAAAGATAATGATTCACCTAAGGATGATGATACTAACACTAATCATAATGATGTAGATCTACCTAGGGATTGGAGATATGCTTATAGTCACCCTAAGGAATTGATTATAGGTGATCCATCTCAAGGAATAAGAACTAGATCATCTATGAGAAACATTAGTAATCATCTTGCATTTGTATCACAAATTGAACCTAAAACTATTGAAGAAGCTGAAAAAGATAATAATTGGATGTTAGCAATGCAAGAAGAATTAAATCAATTCACTAGAAATAATGTATGGACTTAGTTGAAAGACCTAAAAATCATTCTGTTATAGGATCAAAATGGATATTAGAAATAAACTAGATGAAAATGGCATAGTAATTAGAAACAAAGCTAGATTAGTTGCAAAAGGATATAATCAAGAAGAAGGTATTGATTTTGATGAAACCTTTGCACCAGTAGCTAGATTAGAAGCCATTAGACTATTACTTGCATTTGCATGTCATATGAATTTTAACTTATTTCAAATGGATGTAAAAAGTGCTTTTCTAAATGGATTTATAAATGAAGAAGTATATGTAGAACAACCACCAGGTTTTGAAGATCACGAATTTTCAAATCACGTTTTTAAATTGCACAAAGCATTATATGGTTTGAAACAAGCACCTAGAGCTTGGTATGATAGATTAAGTAAATTTTAATTGAAAATGATTTTATAAGAGGAAATGTTGATAAAACATTGTTTTTGAAAAGAAAAGGTAAAGATTTATTAGTAGTTCAAATATATGTTGATGATATCATTTTTGGTGCTACTAACAATATTCTATGTCAAGAGTTTGCTAAGTTGATGCAGGGCGAATTTGAAATGAGCATGATGGGAGAACTCAACTTCTTCCTTGGACTCCAAATCAAACAAAGCAAAGAGGGAATCTTTATCAACCAAACAAAGTACACAAGAGAAATCCTAAAGAAGTTTGGTATGGAATCAATTAAACCCCTCGGAACACCAATGAGTCCTTCATGCAAGCTGGACAAAGATGAAGAAGGTAAGAAGGTTGATCAAAATATTATCGAGGTATAATCGGATCCCTACTTTACTTAACTGCAAGTAGACCAGATATAATGTTTGCTGTTTGCTTATGTGCTAGATTTCAGTCTGAACCTAAAGAATCACATTTAATTGCTGTTAAAAGAATACTAAGATATTAAGTGGAACAAAAAATGTAGGTTTATGGTATTCTAGAGACTCAACATTAAATCTGATTGCATACACTGATTCTGATTATGCTGGATGTAAGTTAGATAGAAAAAGCACAAGTGGTGCATGCCAATTCTTAGGAAGTAACTTAATCTCATGGTTTAGCAAAAAGCAAAATTCAGTTGCATTATCAACTACTGAAGCTGAATATGTAGCAGCTGGAAGTTGCTGTGCTCAAATCCTATGGATTAAGCGACAACTTGAAGACTATGGTATCACACTTGATAAAACACCTATAAGATGTGATAACACAAGTGCAATTAATCTAACAAAAATCCAATTCAACATTCTAGAACAAACACATAGAAATTAGATATCATTTTATAAGAGAACATGTGCAAATAATGAAATATGTCTTGATTATGTTAACACTGAAGAACAATTAGCAGATATATTTACAAAACCCTTAAGTGAAGAAAGATTCTGTTATCTTAGAGGAGAGTTAGGGATTTGTGATCCATTAGAATGAATTTGAAACCCCTAAGGAAATTTTATCTAAATTCTTTCAAATCCTTGATCTTTAAGGAAATCTTATCTAGAATTCATATCTAATTGATCATTCAAATCCAATGATTATTTTATCAATTTTATGATCAAATTCCGGACACATTTCAGAAATTTCATGTTTTTGCTCTGAAATGGTCTCGGAGCCGACTCGGTGAGTATCGGAGTCGACTCCTGGTTTCTACTGAAACTCTCGGGTCGACCCCTTCTCGGCGCGAGTCGACTCCACTTCGGGATGGTTTTCTGTGACTGTCCGGAGTCGACCCCTGCTTTGCGGGAGCCGACTCGAAGTGGTCCCAGGTTGATTTATCTAGGGCAGAGTCGACTCGCCGTTCATTTCAAACTTTCCAATCTCTCAAAATACTCTCTCCAAAATATCTCCAGACCTTCCAAATTCCCAAAATCCTGATTAACCCTTCCAATCGACCAATGGCCCCAAAACTCGAGGTTCCAACCTTGTGCGGCCGGTGTGAAGAGGAAGAGAGCCGTGAGGAAGACGGTGAGGCGTCCGGTTCGTGAGCCTTCACCAAGCACGGATTCAACTCATCATCTTCAACTCCAAATGCTTCTCCAGCTACTGCTCCTTCTCAGGTAGATAGATTAGCAGATAGAATCATACCACGGGAGGAAAGTGGATTTTGAATTTTTGAGGCAGAGGGATTTTTTTGGGAAGACAATTGATAGAGATGGGTTGGGAGAAGATCTGTTCCTAGATTGCCCTACTTATCCCGCTCTTGTAAAGGAGTTTTATAAGAATCTGTCTAGAGGAGATAATGGTCTTATAAGCATTGTAGAGGAATAGGATCTCAGTGACTGTAGAGCTTCTTCAAGACTGTTGGATCTACCCATGTCAGGAACCTACATTTTCTTCTGAAGACAGAAGCCCAGCTCTTCTAGATTACTTAAACCGGGAGTTGTCGGTTTTGAGGAAGTTTTGCCAATCAATTATCCTTAGAACTGAGATTGCTTCATAACATTTGTAGTAGGATCCTTTTTCCCAAAGATAGGAGATTCGATTATGTATCTGAAAGGGATATTTTTGTGATGGATGCTATTGTAACGGGCAAACCATTAACCTTCCCAGTATGATTCTTTGGTATATTGCGACTGTGGAGGAAAGAGGAAATCAAGCTTGCCCTATGGCATGATCCTCACTAAAATTTTTCAGAGCCAAGGATTGTTATTTCTGATAGTGAGCCAATGAGGAACTTGAGACACACAGACTTTTACAGCTTGGCCACTATTCATAGGATGGGTTTTGTTAAGAAGAATGGAAAATGGGAAAGGAAAGGATTGATAGAAGAAGAGCTACGGATGCTGAGGCACCAGGACCATCAGTTAGACACTCTTCACCTGCACCTCCGAGCCCTCCTACTTCTGCTCCTGCTCCTACCCCTGCTCCAGTTATTTGATCAAGCTTCATCTTCTCTGTTGGCTTCTCAGATCTTCAGTTAAGGCAACTCAAAGGACTTTTGATGATCAGTCAGAAAAATTAAATCAGAGTTTGAATAAGTTCATGAATCTCAAGGAAACTCTATATTCTTTGGATGAGGAATCACCAAAATTGAGTCTACTCTCAGCACTTCTTCAAAGTCTTTAAGTGGAGATCTAAGAACATATTTGAAGAACTTAAAGATATTTGCGGAGATGGCGAAACCTACTCTAAATGCAATGCGGAGCTACAAGATAAAATTTTGACTGCTTGCACCTTTGTGGATGAGAGGCTAAAAGACTATGTAAAAATACAACAGATGGAATGAAAACATATTGATCATTTGACTAGGATTGTTAGGACTCATTTTAATGTATTAGATACTCAGTCCTTGCAATGTATTGAAGTTTTGTTATGTTTTACATTTTGGACATTTCAATGTATTAGACTCTTTGATAATGAAATCTTTTGAATACTCAATGTATTTCTTTCTATCAATGAATGAATGAATGTTTATGCTTCTCTACCTTTTTGTTGATAACAAAAAAGGGGGAGAGTTTTATAGTTTTATAATTGAATATGCATATGAGAAAATCAAATTAATCAATGAGATAATTAATTGAATGATTTAAGTTTCATAGGGGGAGCTACCTCATTCAGGGGGAGCCTAAGCCTATTTATGAAATCAAAATAAATTCACAAATCAATCATGCATAAACTCAATGTTTTTGTCATCATCAAAAAGGGGGAGATTGTTGGGGAGATTGTTGAAAAATTATATGCCCCAATCTTATTGATTTTGATGATTACCAAAAGCCATGAGTATATTAAAAGATGTAATGAGTTTATTTACATGAGCAATGAATTTATTTAGAACAATCAATGAGAATGTTAAAGTATGACTTTAATCAATTTGAAAGTAACTTCAAGCTCAATGTTTAAGCTTTCAAAAAGAAATTTTATAATTCATATTAATCAATGAGTTTTTGGAACACTTCTTGAATTGATTCTTAATGTCAATTTTATTGATATTCAAGTCAAAAAATGATTTAAAATGAATCTGGAACGAATTTTAAAGTCAATCAGAAAACTTTCTGATTTTTGATACGTTCCGGAGCCGACTCTTGAGTTTCAGAGTCGACTCCACTCAGAGTACAGAAATGTCTATCTGTCTCGAGTCGACCCATGTAATTTCTCGAGTCGACCCCCGATTCTGTCGAGCCGACTCCATGACTGTGCGAGTCGACTCCGCTCAGACACCAGAGGTGTTTTTCTGAGCACTTCGCGAGTCGACCCCAACTTTTCATGAGTCGACCCCCGACTTTCAGGAGTCGACACTTTACTTTTGGTGAGTCGACCCTTTGACTTTCTGAACATTTCTATTTTTAGTATCACGACCTCGAGCCGACTCGGGAAAAGCATGAGTCGACTCCAGCAAATCTGGGCGAAATTTTTCGAATGCCAACTCAGCGTCAACGGTAAGATTTTTGATTAACGGCTATTTTTCTTTGTTCTAACGGCTATATTTTTGCAGAATCTATAAATAGAGAAGCCGTTTTCAAATCAAAGAGACGAATAGAGAGATATTTATTTCAAAGAAAAGAAGAGAAAAATCGGAAAAACAGAGCTTCATTTGAAAAAATCCGTGATTCAAAATAGAGTGAAAGAAAGAGTGTGAAATCAAAGGAAGTTCCTTCTGTGTTCAAGCTCACAATCCAAGGAAGCTTCAGAAGAAAATCCAAGAGCTATTCAAGAGCATCTCAAGAGATTTTCAACACTCAAAGAAAAGAGGAAAAGCTCAAATCAACTCCAACACATCTTCCGTGAAGAATCCAAGCTGAGGCCGATTCTACACTTCAAAGGAGTTGAAGAAAAGAAGAAAAGCTCAAAGCCAACCAACTGCAAATCAGGCTTTCTAAACTTATTCTTACATTTGTTTATCTGCTCATTAAGGAGCTTTGTAACTAAAAAACATATTTCTATTCTTTGTGTCTAGTTCAATCTGGGGGATTGAACTAGAGGAGGTAGTCTTACCTCGGTTCAAGCTTGGTTAAGCTTGGGTTAGGGTTTTTGTGCTGGTGAGCCCTTGAAAACCAGCTGGGTTCGTTGTGCGCCCGGGAAAACAACAAGTTTGAGTTGTGAGCTTGTAAAACAACTCTGCTGTAATCTAGGGTGATTAGTGTGGACCCAAGTGAATCTTGGGAGTGGACGTAGGTGTTGGATACACCGAACCACTATAAAATCTTTGTGTTTGCCGTGTTCTATTGTCTCTTTCTCTATCTCTGTTTTATTCACTGCAATTTATATTTACTTTGCATATTGCCTTCATTCATCTAAGCAAATTAATTTAAAAGGCTAATTTTTTAAGAACCCAATTCACCCCCCCCCTCTTGGGTTGTCATCTGGGCCAACAGCCCGACTCCGCATCATCACTTAAAGCCTAGTTTCACGTCGGCACTCAGCCCGGCCCAACGTTGATACTCAGCCCGGCCTCACATCGGCACTCAGCCCGGCTTCGCGCCGGCACCTAAGGCCCGGCTCCGTGTCGGCACTCAATGCCTGACTCACGTCGGCTTATTCAACATCGCGTTAGGCATTCAACGACTTCACATCGGCACGAGCGGGTCCTACACTATCTATTGTTCTGACCTTCGTGTCTGTGACTAAGACTGATCCCACATCAGTTCTCTAATTGATTTTCTAATGTCCCTGAAAAAGAAATCGTGTTGTAATTTTTCGGCCATAGGTTTTTGGTTCGCGTCAACTCACACACTAGCAGACCCAATTATGATCCAAGACAAGCGTTACAGATCAAAAGATTCATTAATAGCCAAAGTTTACAAAATCGGCAATTTAAATCGGACTTGAAGCAATACAATGAAAGTGGAAGAGACTAAGGATCACTTGGAGCTAAGTTGTCATCTTCGGGGACTTCGTCTGGCTCCAACCCCTCGATCCTCTCGAGGCCGTAGAGTTTTTGGATCTTTTCCTTGTAGTTCTGGAAGCCGCCCTCGTATGCAAATGCCATTGACTCGGCCAATTCCTTGCTAAAGGCACTAGACTTCCTGAAGTTCTCTACGGCCTCAGTGGCTCTCTTCTCTGCCTCAGAGGCTTTCTGCTCGGCCTCCGCAACCTTCTTCTCGGCATCCATAATCTTTTGCTCGGTCTCGGTGGCCTTCTTTTCAGCTTCGATCACCGCCACCTTAAGGGCTGTAATCTTGGCATCAGACTGGCGGGCGATCTCTTCTGCGTTCTCAGTTCTCTCTTCAGCCACACCTATTTCAATGGTGGTAGAGTGTAATCGGTTCTTCAACATGTATATTTTCGACTCTGCCACCGCCAATTTCTCCTCTGCCATTCTTTGTTTTTCTTCGGCCACCTGAGCATTATCCAGCTCGTTGGCTGCTTGACGCTGGGCAATTTCCAGTGCCTCTTCTGCTTTCTCGGCTCTTAGCCAGATGGCTTCGGCTTCGCCCTTTAATGCTGCTCGGGTATCCTCTAGGGCCATCTCCGCCCTCTTTGCCCTAGCCTGGAGTGCTTGCATCTCCTCCGGCGATTGATCGAGAGCAGCATCGCCCAGGGCCCAAATGTCCCTCATGGCAATCATAGAATTCAGCGCCTGGGCAGAGTGTCTAGGTTAGATGAAGAAAATAGTCTAAAAAAATGATGATGAAAAGGTTGATAATAAAGCAAAGCTCACCTAGAGGTGTGCCACAGACGCCTCTCGAAAGAAGGTAGCCCTCCCCTGATGTTGGAGAAACTCCTGCAACTCGGACACGGACGCCTCGTTCAATGCTCGCTCGGCCCAGCGACTATAGTTCGCCAAAATCGATTGGAAGGAAGGATTGACACCATTCCCTCCCGCTGGCGTGGGGGCCGCGTGGGAGGACTCCACCTCTGACTCTGCCACCTCCGGCACCTTTGCTGGTGGAGGCGCCTCGGTTGTTGCCCCTTTAGGAGGTATGACAGCTGCTGGAGTCGGCTTTGTAGTTGAGTGGGCCGGTTCCGTTTCGATGGCTTTGGGCAGGGGTGACGGTGCTTTTGCAACTCGCTCCGGAGAGGGATCGAGCAGAATAACAGAAGGGGGAGTCGGTACCGGTGAAGGCAAATTGTTTCCTCCCGCCTTGCTCCGCCCAACTTCCTCACTGGCCTCGGCCCTTACCGCGTCGTTCCTTATGGGCTCGTCGGTTTGGGCTCCTACCGCCTCGTGCCCGTGCAAGGGCTCCATGGCCTCGGCCCTTCCAGCGTCAGCCCTTCCAGCATCAGCCCTCCTAGGAATCTTGGCGATGGCCCTCCTCTTGGCGGGGCCCCATTCCCCTTTGCCTTCCTCTTCTTGGTAACAGCTTGCCGGATCTCATGAAGTGATGGCATCAATCCTATATCAAGAAACAGGAAAGGAGTAAAAAAAAAAAAAGGGAAGAGAAGAGGAGGGGAAAGAGGTGAGTAATCAAGTGCTCACCGCTAGATGGAATAAGGCCGGCGAGACGGAGGTTTTCGTCGGTCAGAAGCTGATTGCACCGAGGGATATCGGCAGTCAGAAGCTGCCCAAATGTCATTCGATACCTCGGGAGGATGGAGGAGTCCATATTGGCGTCAGTATTTGGGGTTCCCTAGCTTCCACTCACCTCCTCGACATTGGCAAAAAAGAACTTATCTTTCCACCCTTTGATAGAGGTGGAAAGATATAATTTGAGGATCCTAGTGGGTCTAGGGGTAAAGGACCACCAACCCACTTGCTTGCAGAGGGTATAGAAACTACGAAATAAGGAGATGCTAGCCTCTATACCCTACAGGTGACAGAGAATCAAAAAGCCAACGATGGTTCGGATGGAGTTAGGGACTAATTGGAAGGGTGTTAAAGAATATCTATCTAGAAGGTTAAGGATAAAGGGTGAATGGGTAATCAAAGTCCTGCCTTAAAGAAGGCTCCGTACAAAGCAACCCTTCCGGGATGGGAAGAAGTTACCCTGTTACTAGGAGCAGGGTAGGACAGATGCATGTTTCGAGGAAAATTATATTTGGCTCCTAGGTTCACTATGTCTTGAGCAGACATAGTGGAGGTAGTCCACTCGGGGGACTCCTTGATAATGCTAGAGGGACCAGCGGCTGTCAGACGGTGCCGGAGGGAGGTCCGTCCGACGGCCGGACGACTCCCGGTTGCGGGGCGTCCGGTCGACCGCCGCCGTTCTGACGAAGTATGGTCAGAAGATGGGGTGGTTCAATGAGTCAGTAAGGAAGCAGAAGGTTGAGAAGGAATGGGGGAACGACCCCCAGAATTAGAAATAGAACAAGAAGGCGAAGAAGCCCTGGGAACTAACCTGGAAAACTCGAACCGAGATTGAAGGAGCACGAGGAAGGGAACAGAGACAGAAGGTAAACAGACACTTGCGGATTCAAGGTAGGAGGTTGTAATGTAAGAGGAGGTGGGGATTGGAAGATAAGAACGATCTTTCCCTTTTATAACCCCATTTCAAATCATCCCGCGGTTGTCCGATCTGGCCATGTGTCTGCTTTCCACTGGAAACCGCTTCGGCAGCCCATCGGCGCGAGAAACGCGAAAAACACCACCAATAAAAAGGTGGCGGTGACCTTACCGCAATGATGATGCTTACCTTTTTACAACTCCTCGCCCGAGAAAAATCTTTCCCAATCCCAACAGCCTGAACGAACAAAATAATGGCACGGAGATCAGCCGCCTGGTGGATATTAACACCCCTTTCGCTGGCGACTGTACGCCCACCCATCTCAGGGATGGGAGGCATCTGATATGGCTGATCATCTCTTCTGGGTGGCGTCATAACACCCTGCGCGATTTCCGGAATTAATGATGTGATAGCTCATTTTTGGGATGTTGGAATTCCTATCCCCGCCCTTGGCTCCGGCCTCTGGTTCCGGCCTTGGCTCCAGCCTCCAGTGTCGGCTTCGGCCTCCGGCTCTAGCCTCCGGTTCCGGCCTTGACTCTAGCCTCTAGCATCGGCTTCGGCATACGGCTCCGGCCCTTGGCTCCGGCCTCCAGCGTCGGCTTCGGCCTTCGGCTCCGGCCCTTGGCTTCGGCCTCCAGCGTTGGCTCCGGCATACGGCTCCAGCCTCCATTGTCGGCCTTGGCCGATCCGGCCCCCAGCGTCGGCTTCAGCCTGCGGCTCCGGCCTGCGGCTCCGGCCTCTAGCTCCGGCCTTTGGCTTTGGCTTCCAGCGACGGCTCCGGCATACGGCTCCGGCCTCTAGCTCCGACTCCAGCTCTAAATTGGTGCCTTATTTTCCTAAGTACATTGAAACCCACTTCAGGTAACAGACCCCGAAATTCAAGACATCCATTACCGTGTATCTCGCTTACTGAAATCATGGGCAGGTACTAGCATGCCTCGCAGTTACCGGCACACACGGCGCCCATTCAGCAACGGCCCACCCACTTGCTGTTCGGCGAAGCTCATCCTAGCAAAGCAGATTTGATGGTTCTAACGGAAGGAGGTAAACGTGACCCCCCAGACAGGTATAAGAGGAGGACCCGAGCTCAACGCTGAGGAGGGCTCTTTCTCTCTTCTCTTTCAAGCTCTACTCATATACAACATTCCTGTTCTACAACCCACTGACTTGGGCGTCGGAGGGTCCCCACCAAAACCATCGGTCTGGGACTTTTTGCAGGCTCTCGAAGGAAGACGGCGACCTCTCTACATTCTCGAAGGCCTGCGGAGATCTCAGCTCACCCGACGCTCATCGTAAGTGATTTGGCAGCAACAGTTATCTCCAGCCATGGAGAAAATTAAGCAAGTGGAGTCATGGAGCGACAAGTGGCTAATGGCTGATTTAACTAATTAATATCTAACATCGAGGTCTGAAAAGTATGGGTATAACTTCGACTAAACCCATCTCTATAGAGTTAAGTTGAGATTTTATAAACTTGCGTTAAGTTTAGAATCGAATATCTTAACCTAACCACCTATAGCGTTGATGAATCATGGTAGACCTTCATTCTAACCTGAATTTTGAATCACAGCTATCCATGCCATGATCTCGTTGGTTGTATGGATCTCGGCAATTAATTTCTGTGATGCCGGGGTTACCCGTCATTAGAATTTAGAACTAGAAGGCAAGCAACCACCGGAACACGTGAGATGCAGAAGCCTACGTAGCAGGCAACCACCAGAAAACAGTACTGTACACAGAAAAGAGGGGGTCTCATGGATTCATTTGCATCTCTAAGTAGGGGTGCAATTCGGCTTATGAAACTCGAGTTCCTCGACTCTAATCCTAAGTAGGGGTACAACTTGGCTCATGAAAATCGAGTTTCCTCAACTCTAATCCTAATCTTATTTGTAAAATTTCAATTCTAATCCTAATCCTAATCCTAATCTTATTTGTAAAACCTCAATTCTAATTCTATTTTTAAAAATTAGGTTCGGATTAAATTTTTGATTAAAATTCGGATTGATGATATATATATATATATATATATATATAACAATCTGAAACAAAACTCTTAAAGTGGGGCTCAGCTTATTGTTTTTAACTTTAATTGCAGAACACTTGGTAGAGTCATGGACTTTCCTCCCCCTTCCTTCTTATATTTGTTGACTTTTGACCATTTTAAAAAAGGAAAAAAGTTAAAAAATAAAAGGGGAAAGGGGAAACATTAAAGGTGCGTGGGACGTTGGAAACATTGCGGAGCGTTCCGCGAGTATGCATTGAATTCTTTTATTTCGCTAACGTTCCGATTTAAACGGTAACAAAGCTTAACGGATATATATATATATATATATATATATATAAGGAAAAAAGAATATAGAGAAGGAAAAAAAAATTCAAATCCTAAAAGATTTATTCAATTGTTCCTATTGCTGCAAGTGCTAGAATCTGTCTCAACAAGGAAGTCTATCTCAACAAGAATCTATTTCAACAAGGAAGTCTGTCTCAACAAGGAATCTATCTCAACAACTGTCTCAACAAGGAATCTATCTCAACAAGAAAGTCTGTCTCAACAAGGAAGTCTGTCTTGGAGTTGGGAATCTATCTCAACAAGGAAGTCTGTCTCAACAAGCTATTGGTTGTAAAAGATTTATTTTCCCTTATTATTATATTTTTATTTGGGCATCCGAAGTATCATTGGGTTTGCATCTCCACCCGATCGTGCTCGCGGTAGGAGGATCCAATCGAGCCAGGTTGTTGTACCTTGGGGACAAATCGCCAATAACCCGCACAAGGGGGCAAAAACTTGTCCTTAGGGCAATGTCTAACACGCATCGACTAGTTTGATTCCTTTTAACTTTAATTTATATTTTGAATTAAATTTTAGATTAATTATTCTAGCATTTTCTAAAAAGGTTTTTTCAAAATTCAAAACAATTTTTCTAACAGCTAAGGACAAGTTTTTCCTATCATTAGAAATTGCTAGATTTTATTATAAGTAATTTCATTTTTTAAAAAGGAGTTTTGAATTTAAAATTTAAAATTCAAAATTCAAATTTGAAATTCAAATTTTGGAAAAAGAAAATTGAAACTCAAATTCAAAATTGACTTATTTGAGTTAATTTTTGCTTAGTGGTTTTATTATAATTGCAAGTAGTTTCTAGATTTAATTCTTTTGAATGAAATTTAAAATCTAGAAATATCTGAAAAATCATTAATTTAAAAAATTCAAATACTTTTTGGTTGTGCAGAATGAATTAAGAAATCAACCTTTTCAAAATGGGTTCTAATGATCTTAGTGCAATTAAACCTAAAAAATTCAATGGATTATTCTTTAGGAGGTGGCAAAGTCAAGTAAAATACTGGCTTACCACTTTAGGTTTATTTTCTGTCATAGAATTATCAGATCCCAAATCTAACACTTAACAAGGTTCTTCTAGTATAGTTGATACCTCATCTTCATCAAAAACACCCCAAGAATAGATTTTCATTGTAGACAGAATTTTAAGTGCCCTATCTGATAATCTGTATGATGTCTACCTTCCTACTAAAACTGCTAAGGAACTATGTGATGCTCTTGAGGCTGAATATGGGATGGTTGATGCTGGTTTAGATAGATTCACTATCTCAAAATTTAGAAAGTACATAATGGTAGATTTCAAACCCATTAGTATTCAAATTCATGAATTTCAAGATTTTCTTAGAAAGTCAGAATTGACTGGTTGTAGTTTTTTTGAAAACTATAAGGTCCAAGCCTTAGTAGATGCCCTTCCACCATCTTGGTCATCCTTTGCTCGAGAGCTAAGTCATAAGCAAGGTTGCTTGACCCTAACAGAAGTGATTAACTCTATTAGGATTGAAGAAGAACACCGGCTTAAGCTTAATCAAAATCAAAAGACCGACCTTGGACCTAAAATCCATCTAACCGAGTCAAATCCAACTCCAAATCAATTCAAACCTAAGGGAAAAAAATTTAAGAAAAAGAAATTCCAATCTAGATCCAACCAATCATACAAACCTCCTCAAAACCAATCAAGCCAGAACCGACCGAATCAGAAGTCAAAGAATTATAAAGGCACATTCTGCTTTGTGTGCGGAAGGACAAATCATATGGCGAAGGACTGCTACCACTGAAAGACTGAACCATTGAGAAAATCATCTAAACCCCAAGTTAACGTGGTTGAGAGTGGTGCTGAGTCTTCTTTAAGGTCGGTAAATTCAAAATTCTTAATTAACTCAATCCAATTTTCTTGTGATTGGTGGCTTGATTCAGGAGCTAATGTTCATGTTTGTTTTGATCGCTCCTAGTTCTCTACCTTTCAGGAATCAAGTGGAGGAGGTGTGACACTTGGGAATAATTCTTCAGCACAAGTGCTTGGGAAAGGTCAAGTGGATCTAAAGATGACATCTGGGAAGATCCTAGTCCTTTATGAAGTGTTGTTAGTTCCTAGTGTTAGAAGAAATTTGGTTAGTGGATCTCTTCTTATATCTAGAGGATATAAAATTGTTCTAGAGTCAAATAAAATTGTAATTACTCGTAATAATGAGTTTGTTGGTAAAGGTTTTATATGTGAAGGTCTTTTTAAATTAAATGTATCCTCTAAGTTATCTAATAAAAGTTTTCTTCTTTTTAATGTTGAATCTTCAAATGTTTGGCATAGAGACTTGGTCATGTGAATTTTGATCGTATTCATTACATGACAAATCTTAATCTAATTCCTAAAGTTCATATTGATAGAAAGTCTAAATGTGAGATTTGTATTCAAGCTAAGATGCCTAGAAAACCTTTTAAATCAGTAAATAGGAGTTCAACGCTTCTTGAATTAGTCCATAGCGCTGTATGTGACTCTACCAGTTTCCTATACGGGAAGGAAGTTGTTACTTTGTAACATTCATAGATGACTTCTCTCGTTATTGTTATATATATTTGATAAAATCTAAGGATGAAGTATTAGATAAGTTTAAGATTTATAAGGTAGAAGCTGTTGGCCTAGATGACAACCCAAGAGGGGGGGGTGAATTGGGTTCTTTAAAAAAATTTAAACCTTTTGAAATATTTGTTTGCTTAGTGTGAGTGAAAGTGAATGCAGATGCAAAAACAAAATACAATCAATAAGATAGAGATAGAGATAGAGATAAAGGAGACACGGCAAACACAAAGATTTTATAGTGGTTCGGTGTATCCAACACCTACGTCCACTCCCAAGATTCACTTGGGTCCACACTATAATCTTCCTTGATTACAGCCGAGTTGTTTTACAAGCTCACAACTCAAACTTGTTGTTTTCCCGGGATCACAACGAACCCAGCCGGTTTTCCGGGCTCACCAGCACAAAAACCCTAACACAAGCTATACCAAGCTTGTACCGAGGTAAGACTACCTCCACTAGTTCAATCCCCCAGATTGAACTAGACACAAACAAAAGAAATATTGTTTTTCAAGTACACAGCTCCTCAATGAGCAAATAATCAAGTAAATGAACAAGGTTTAGAAAAGCCTGATTTGTAGTTGGTTGGCTTTTGAGCTTTTCTTCTTTTCTTCTTTTCTTCTTCTCCTTGCTAGATTGAATCAAGCCTCAGCTCCGATTCTTCACAGTTGAAGCAGTTGAGAAGGATTGAAAAGCAAGAAACTGATCCTCTTTCTCCAATTTGGGAAATCCACCAAAACTTTGATTTGAATGCCTTGGATTCCTCTTGAGCTTTTTGGAGTGGAGTGGATTTGAGCTAGAAGGTTTTTCTCTTGAGATTCAGGCTCTCTCTTTTTCGGATTTTTGAATTGGGATTTCTCTATTTCCGTTTTTCTTTGTTTTTTTTTTTTTTTCCGTTCTTTTTTGAATGATAGTCTTCCCTTTTTATAGATTTCTTTCAAACCATTTTTGGAAGAAAACTATCCGTTGGAGTGTACCTTGCAACAAAATATATCCGTTAGAAATAAAGTAAAATAGAAATATTACCGTTAGAGCTGATCTGGCAATTTGATTTTTCGTTCCAGGTGGGTTGGAGTCGACTCTAACTTTTCTGGAGTCGGCTCTAACTCGAAACACTTTAATCCGTTAATTCTGGAGTCGTCTCTGACTTTTCTGGGGTCGACAAGAAACTTTTCTGGAGTCGACTCTAACAGACCCGGAGTCGACTCTAAGTCGGGGCCAGAAAAATCAACGTTCTGTCTTTTCTGTTGGAGTCGGCTCTAACAGTCTCGGAGTCGACTCTAACTTCCGTGCCAGATACTGGAGTCGGCTCTGTGATTCTCGGAGTCGACTCTAATGTCTGCAATCTTACCTAGACATTAGATTCGATCCAGAACAAGATTTAACTCCTGATTTTGATCATTCAATCGACTTATAATCTGAAAAACTTAATCAAATCATTAGAGCCTTCAATTGTTATACTCAAATAGTTTTGTTAATCATCAAAATCATCAATTGGGTCAACAATCTCCCCCTTTTTGATGATAACAAAAACTTTGAGTATATGCATTCAAAAAATTCATTCGAACTAAAGATTATAGTCATTTTAAAGCTTAAAACATTTTTAATGAAGGATTTGATGCCAATATTCAAAGTGAACTTTTAAAATTATGCATGAGTTCTATATAAGCCATCAATTATGAACATTTAAACTAAATGTACAGAAAATTGCAATTAAGCTTGTTGTTAAGCTCCCCCTGCATTGAATAGCTCCCCCTATATATAAAAATCAAATTTTAATTGAACTGATTAAAATTTCAAGTCTCTTTCTTTTTGCATAAACAATCATTTCTCCCCCTTTCTTTCTTTCTTTTTGCATATTCAACCATCTCTCATTAAAATTTCAAGTCTTTTTTTTTGCATATTCAACCATCTCTCCCCCTTTTTTGTTATCAGCAATAAGGAGAGTATTAGATAAAGAAAGTTATTAGAGAAAAATTGTTGGTTCAATAAGACATAGGGATTCAAGCAGTCAATCATAGACAGATTTGAAAATGTGTAATTGCATTACATAAGTAAGAAACATTACATAAGTTGATTCAAGTACATTCCAAAGTGAGATACATTAGATACTCAAAATTCCTAAATACAAACTATCAAGATAAAGTAAACCTGGAGAACCTAAGATACAAAAGAGTATCAAAATCAAAATCAAAGTCAGATATGTTTGAATACAATTTTCTTCAAGTGACCTATGATTTCCATTACATCATCTTTTTGAGATTTCTTAAAATTTTCAAGACAAGCTTCAATCTGTGAGACTGCAAGGTCAATGTCCTTCTTCAGTTGACCAGTTGCATGAACATAAGATCCCGAGCCATCAGCAATGCCTTCCATCCTTTCAAAGATTTTGTGAAGTTCAGCACCAAAGGATTCAACAGAATTGCTTATGGAAAAGGAAATCATGTCAAGTCTCGAGTTAAGTTCTTCTTTTAGCTGATTGAAGTCTTCTTTTAATTGATTAATCTCATGAGATCTCTGACTGTCATATTCAGCAAGCAAGGCTCTCAACTGACCAATCTGCTCATCAGAGAATCTCCCAGAAGCAGTAACAGACAGATGTGGAGGAGAGGGAACTGTGCTCGGTCCAGCTTCTGAAGGTCCAGCTGTAGATGGTCCCGCAATAAATGGATCAGGGACTGATGGTCCCGCAGTGGATGGTCCAGGGATATCTTCTACTCTGGCCTCTTCAGTTCTATCTCTCTCAGCTCTTTCTTCTCGTCCTCCTTTCATCCAGATACCATTTAACTTCTTGAAGCCCATCCGATGAATAGTAGAAATACTATAATAGTCAGTGTGCCTTAATTTCCTTAGGGGTTCATTATCCATAATTAGCACACCTTGGCTTCTAAAGATCAATGTCAGAACCATACCATATGGCAGTGTAGATCTTTTCTTTGTAGCAGCCTCTGCCATATAACCAATCATCATGCCAGCTAGGTTGACTGGCCTTCCAGTTATAATACAATCCATCAAAAGAATGTCTCGCTCCGAGACGTACTCAAATCTACCAATTTTGGGGAATAAAATTCTTCCACATATGTTGTGTAGTAACCTGAGCTCCAGATTTAATTGATTAGCAAGAATTTCCTCAAACTCGGTTACATCCCTCCCTAACATTCTTGACAATGCACCACTTCTATCATCATGCTGATATTCCATAATACCAATTGTGGGCATTTCCAACAGATTTCCAAGGATTTCAGCAGTTATTACAACTCTAGTTCCTCTTACAATACTGACTAAACCGCCTTCTCCTCTACTCAAATCATTGTAAAATTCTCTCACTAGGGCAGGATAAGTGGGGATATCTAATGAACAAATCTTTTCCCACCCCATTTCTTTTAAACATCTTCCTATTGAGAAGCCCTCCGACTCAAAGAAATCAAAGTTGACCTTCCTTCCAGTTGTGATAGTCTTACCGGCTAGTTGATCTACTTTGGGTGAAGAGGGTGAAGGAGGGGAATCTTCTTGAGTGGCCGAAGAGGAGGATGGCGAGGGTTGCCTCCGAATCGTGCGTCGCCTCGTGGGAACGGATGCTCCTCCGACGAAACCGCCTCTTGGGTGCCATTGAGTTGATTGGAATGTGTAATCAAAGGTTTTGAGAAGATTGGGGAGGTTGGAAAGGCTTTGGAACTCCTTGGAGGGGTTTTGGGAGACGGATAAAATGATTTGGGGTCGACTCCGCCTTTTTATTTTTGACCTAGTTCGACCTAGAGTCGACTCCCGAAAACTGGGTGTCGGCTCCGAACCAGAAAGTCTGTCAGCGCTCGAATTAGAGTCGGCTCTACAGAAGCCGGAGTCGGCTCTAATTGCTTAGACAGAACATCAAAAACTAAGGTGTCGACTCCACAAACTGTTAGAGTCGACTCTAACAGTTTCAGAGATAAAAAATCAAGTTTCAAGGATCTGAAACTATTCAAATTAATCATCAAACTCTAGATAAATGTTCCTTAGCAATTGGGGAAACAATGAATCAAGATCTAGATAGATTTCCTTATTGAATATCGAGATTTTTCAAGAAATTGATGAAATCTAGATAGTTGTTCTTAAGAGTTTCAGAAAATTATTCCAAAGGATCACAAACTCCTAATTCTCCTCTAAGATAACAAAATCTCTCTTCACTTAAGGGTTTTGTAAATATATCTGCCAGTTGTTCTTCAGTATTCACATAATCAAGACAAATTTCATTATTGGCAACATGTTCTCTTATAAAGTGATATCTAATTTCAATATGCTTTGTTCTTGAGTGTTGAATTGGATTTTTAGTTAGATTGATTGCACTTGTATTATCACATCTTATAGGTGTCTTATCAAGTGTGATACCATAGTCTTCAAGTTGTCTCTTAATCCATAGGATTTGAGCACAGCAACTTCCAGCTGCAACATATTCTGCTTCAGCAGTAGATAATGCAACCGAATTTTGCTTTTTGCTAAACCATGAGATTAAGTTACTTCCTAAAAATTGGCATGCACCACTTGTGCTTTTTCTATCTAACTTACATCCAGCATAATCAGAATCAGAATAAGCAATCAGATTTAATGTTGAGTCTCTAGAATACCATAAACCTACATTTTTTGTTCCACTAAGGTATCTAAGAATTCTTTTAACAGCAATTAAATGTGATTCTTTAGGTTCAGACTGAAATCTAGCACATAAGCAAACAGCAAACATTATGTCTGGTCTACTTGCAGTTAAGTAAAGTAGGGATCCGATTATACCTCGATAATATTTTTGATCAACCTTCTTACCTTCTTCATCTTTGTCCAGCTTGCATGAAGGACTCATTGGTGTTCCGAGGGGTTTGATTGATTCCATACCAAACTTCTTTAGAATTTCTCTTGTGTACTTTGTTTGGTTGATAAAGATTCCCTCTTTGCTTTGTTTGATTTGGAGTCCAAGGAAGAATTGAGTTCTCCCATCATGCTCATTTCAAATTCTCCCTGCATTAACTTAGCAAACTCTTGACATAGAAGATTGTTAGTAGCACCAAATACAATGTCATCAACATAAATTTGAACTACAAGTAAATCTTTATCTTTTCTTTTCAAAAATAATGTTTTATCAACATTTCCTCTTGTAAAATCATTTTCAATCAAAAATTTACTTAGTCTATCATACCAAGCTCTAGGTGCTTGTTTCAAACCATATAAAGCTTTGTGCAATTTAAAAACGTGATTTGGAAATTCATGATCTTCAAATCCCGGTGGTTGTTCAACAAATACTTCTTCATTTATTAATCCATTTAAAAATGCACTTTTGACATCCATTTGAAATAAATTAAAGTTCATGTGACATGCAAATGCAAGTAATAGCCTAATGGCTTCTAATCTAGCTACAGGTGCAAAGGTTTCATCAAAATCAATACCTTCTTCTTGATTATATCCTTTTGCAACTAATCTAGCTTTGTTTCTAATTACTATGCCATTTTCATCTAGTTTATTTCTAAAAACCCATTTTGATCCTATAACAGAATGATCTTTAGGTCTTTCCACTAATGTCCATACATTATTTCTAGTGAATTGGTTTAATTCTTCTTGCATAGCTAACATCCAATTATTATCTTTTTCAGCTTCTTCAATGGTTTTAGGTTCAATTTGAGAAACAAATGCAAGGTGATTACTAATATTTCTCATAGATGATCTAGTTCTTATTCCTTGAGATGGATCACCTATAATCAATTCCTTGGGATGACTATAAGCGTATCTCCAATCTCTTGGTAGATCTACATCATTATGATTAGTATTAATAACATCAGCATTAGGCGAATCATTATCTTTAGCTTCTTGTTCATGATCTGAAGATACATCAATATTAAGTTTTTCAAGATTGTTTTCGAGAATGTTTGTATCTCATCATCAATCCTTTTGGAACTTGATGCTAAAGATTCATCAAAAACTACATGAATAGATTCTTCAACAATTAAACTTCCTTTATTGAACACTCTATATGCTTTACTAGTTGTTGAATAACCTAAGAATATTCCTTCATCAGATTTTGCATCAAATTTACCTAAGTTATTTTTACCATTATTATGAATAAAACATTTACAACCAAATGCATGAAAATATTTAATGTTGGGTTTTCTATCATGCCATAATTCATAAGGTGTTTTCTTTAAAATAGGTCTTATTAATGCTCTATTTAGGATGTAACATGCTGTGTTAATAGCTTCCGCCCAAAAGTATTTGGGAGTTTACTTTCACATAGCATGGTACGGGCCATGTCTTCTAGAGTTCTATTTTTTCTTTCAACTACTCCATTTTGTTGAGGGGTTCTTGGTGCAGAAAAATTATGATTAATACCATTTTCATTGCAAAAACTTTCAAATAAGTGATTTTCAAATTCAGTTCCATGATCACTTCTTAGAGACACTATGGTAGTGTTTTTCTCATTTGTTACTTTCTTGAAGAATTTCAGGAATATCGAGAAAGTCTCATCTTTGTGAGCTAAAAACATTACCCAAGTGAATCTAGAGTAATCATCTACTATCACAAGACCATATTTCTTTCCTCCTAGACTTGTGGTTCTAGTTGGTCCAAAAAGGTCCATGTGAAGTAGCTCTAATGGCCTAGAAGTTGAAACAACATTTTTAGATTTAAAAGAACTTCTCGTTTGTTTTCCAAACTGACATGCATCACATATTTTGTTATTTTCAAAATCTATTTTAGGTAGTCCTTTTACTAAATCCATTCTAATTAGTTTTGAAATCAGGTGTGTGCTTGCGTGACCTAATCTTCGATGCCACAACCAACCAATCTCATTCATATTAGCATTATTAGCAACTAAGCAATGATTATTAGTAGACAAATTGTCTAAGTCAATCAAGTATACATTGCCATTTCTATTTCCAATAAAAACAATGCTATTATCAATGGGATTAGCAACTGTGCATATAGAAGATTTAAATGATACTTTAAAACCTTTATCACATAATTGACTAATGCTAATTAAATTATGTTTCAAACCATCAACATATAAGACATTTTCAAATATGTGGAGGGAGTTATTTGAATGTTACCAAACCCCAAGATTTGCCTTTGCCATTATCCCCAAATGTAACTACTCCTCTTTTGCTTTCGAGGGTGATGAATTGATCTTTGTCACCCGTCATGTGCCTTGAGCAGCCGCTATCAAGATACCACTTTCGCTTTGATCTTTTGGCCGCAAGACACTCCTGCAAAGATGATCAAGTCTTATGTTTAGGTACCCAAGCTTTCTTGGGTCCTTCATGGTTAGTAGCAATAAAAACTGTTCCTTTTGGAACCCATATTTTCTTTCCTTTAATATTTAAGTTTTTATTAGGTTTTAGAATTTTACATTCATAAGATTTATGTCCTTTTTGATTACATTTAAAGCATGTAAAATTACTTTGGCCAGCACGCACAAAAATATTTTTCAGTGATTTTTGTTTTCTAAAAGTGTTATACCCTAATCCGGCTTTGTCAAAAACTGCTTTTTGACTATTTAATAACATGTTCAATTTAGTTGAGCTTAAGGTAAACTTATCAACTATGTTCTTATATTTTTCAACCTCTTTCCTTAGTTTATCATTTTCATTGGAAATTAATTCTTTTTCTTTTACCAAAATTTTATTTTCAGATTTAAGTTTCTTAACTTCATTATTAAGATCTTCCTTTTCTTTAATGAAAGTTGAATTTTCATTTTTCAAAAGCTTGTATTTCTTTTTCAAAACCTTGAAATCGCCGACAAGTTCATTAAAAGCATCAAATAATTCATCAAATGCAAACTCATCGCAAGGGTTATCGGAACTTACCTCATCGTTGTCGTCCGCCATAAAACATACATTTGCGACTTCCTTTTGTTCTTCTTCTTCGGAAGAAGATTCTTCGCTATCACTCCAAGTCGCCACATAAGCCTTCTTTTTCTTTTTGTAGGCTTTCTTTAATTTAGGACATTCATTCCTAAAGTGCCCCGGTTTATTACACTCATAGCAAGTCAAGGGGTCTTTCTCTTTTTCTTTGTCCTTGTCCTTGTTCTTATCCTTTTCTCCTTCCCACTTTGCTCCAAATTTCTTCTTGTGGAAGGGTTTCTTTCTCCTCATGAATCTTTTAAACTTTTTAGCTAAGAGAGCAGTCTCTTCATCATCATCATCATCATCATCGCTGCTGCTCTCTTCTTTTTGCAGCTTTGAGGGCAATCACTTTCTTCTTCTTTGTGTCCTCCTCTACGTGCTGCTTCATTGTCAACTCATGGGTCATAAGTGATCCTAGAAGCTCCTCTAAGGGCAGAGTGTTGAGGTCCTTTGCTTCTTGGATTGCTGTCATTTTGGCTTCCCATGATCTTGGTAGTGACCTAAGAATTTTTCGAACAAGTTCTGAGTTAGTATATGTCTTACCAAGACTTTTTAAACCATTTACAATATCTGTAAATCTAGTATACATGCATGCAATGGTTTCAGATTGTTCCATGCTAAACAACTCATATTTATGAACAAGAATATTAATTTTAGATTCTTTTACTTGGTTGGTACCCTCATGGGTAACCTCTAATCTATCCCAAATCTCCTTTGCGGAATTACATGTGGAGATTCTATTAAATTCATTTGCATCTAAAGAGCAATATAAAATATTCATGGCTTTAGCATTAAGCTGTGCCATCTTCCTATCATTATCATTCCAGTCCCTTTCGGGCTTAGGAACAATAGTGCCATCAATAACATGTGTGGGTGTACTAGGTCCATTAATTATAACACCCCATAGTTCATAGTCAGAAGCTTGAATGAATATCCTCATTCTAGCTTTCCAATATGAATAATTTGAACCATTAAACAGTGGAGGTCTATTCGTAGAATGACCTTCAGCAAATGATCCAACTTGAGCTGCCATTTGGATCTTTAGCTCTTGATCGTGTGATCAAAATCTAATGAGCACTAGCTCTGATACCAATTGTTGGCCCAGATGACAACCCAAGAGGGGGGGGGGGTGAATTGGGTTCTTTAAAAAATTTAAACCTTTTGAAATATTTGTTTGCTTAGTGTGAGTGAAAGTGAATGCAGATGCAAAAATAAAATACAATCAATAAGATAGAGATAGAGATAGAGATAAAGGAGACACGGCAAACACAAAGATTTTATAGTGGTTCGGTGTATCCAACACCTACGTCCACTCCCAAGATTCACTTGGGTCCACACTATAATCTTCCTTGATTACAGCCGAGTTGTTTTACAAGCTCACAACTCAAACTTGTTGTTTTCCCGGGATCACAACGAACCCAGCCGGTTTTCCGGGCTCACCAGCACAAAACCCTAACACAAGCTATACCAAGCTTGTACCGAGGTAAGACTACCTCCACTAGTTCAATCCCCCAGATTGAACTAGACACAAACAAAAGAAATATTGTTTTTCAAGTACACAGCTCCTCAATGAGCAAATAATCAAGTAAATGAACAAGGTTTAGAAAAGCCTGATTTGTAGTTGGTTGGCTTTTGAGCTTTTCTTCTTTTCTTCTTCTCCTTGCTAGATTGAATCAAGCCTCAGCTCCGATTCTTCACAGTTGAAGCAGTTGAGAAGGATTGAAAAGCAAGAAACTGATCCTCTTTCTCCAATTTGGGAAATCCACCAAAACTTTGATTTGAATGCCTTGGATTCCTCTTGAGCTTTTTGGAGTGGAGTGGATTTGAGCTAGAAGGTTTTTCTCTTGAGATTCAGGCTCTCTCTTTTTCGGATTTTTGAATTGGGATTTCTCTATTTCCGTTTTTCTTTGTTTTTTTTTTTTTTCCGTTCTTTTTTTGAATGATAGTCTTCCCTTTTTATAGATTTCTTTCAAACCATTTTTGGAAGAAAACTATCCGTTGGAGTGTACCTTGCAACAAAATATATCCGTTAGAAATAAAGTAAAATAGAAATATTACCGTTAGAGCTGATCTGGCAATTTGATTTTTCGTTCCAGGTGGGTTGGAGTCGACTCTAACTTTTCTGGAGTCGGCTCTAACTCGAAACACTTTAATCCGTTAATTCTGGAGTCGTCTCTGACTTTTCTGGGGTCGACAAGAAACTTTTCTGGAGTCGACTCTAACAGACCCGGAGTCGACTCTAAGTCGGGGCCAGAAAAATCAACGTTCTGTTTTTTCTGTGAGAGTCGGCTCTAACAGTCTCGGAGTCGACTCTAACTTCCGTGCCAGATACTGGAGTCGGCTCTGTGATTCTCGGAGTCGACTCTAATGTCTGCAATCTTACCTAGACATTAGATTCGATCCAGAACAAGATTTAACTCCTGATTTTGATCATTCAATCGACTTATAATCTGAAAAACTTAATCAAAATCATTAGAGCCTTGAATTGTTATACTCAAATAGTTTTGTTAATCATCAAAATAATCAATCAACAGAAGCTGAAACCTAAACTGAGAAAAAGCTTAAGAAATTTAGGTCAGATCGCGGTGGTGAATATACCTCAAATAAAATGACTCTATTTTGTCAAGAATATGGGATTATTCATGAAGTTACACCACCATATTCTCCTCAGTCCAATGGTGTAGCTGAACGAAAAAATCGTACGTTAATGGATATGGTTAACTCAATGTTAATAAGTTCAGATGTACCCGAGAACTTGTAGGGGGAAGCTCTTTTAGCTGCATGTTATATTTTAAATAGGATACCCTTTAAGGATAGTCCTAAAACACCTTTTGAGCTTTGGAAAGGTAAAACACCAAAGCTAGATTACCTTAAAGTGTGGGGATGCTTAGCTAAGGTAGGAATACCTGAACCCAAGAGAAGAAAAATAGGACCTAAAACTGTAGATGCTATCTTTATAGGTTATTCCTTAGATAGCAGTACAAATAGGTTCCTAGTGATAAACTCTGATATAAGTGGCATATCAAATAATACTCTTATCAAATCAAGAGATGCTACTTATTTTGAAAATGTTTTTCCTTTCAAGAATCAAGTACCAAATCAACTCTCTTCTAATCCTTACTTGGTTCATGATTCTTTTAAAGCTAGGTCTTCTAATGAGTCAAAGAAAAGGAAAAGATCTAATCTTGAAGGTGAACCTTCTGAACTTAGAAAAAGTTCAAGGATAAGGAAAGAAAAAGATCTTGGTGAAGGTTTCTTTACTTTCCTAGTCGAAGGCGAACCTTCTTCTTTTTCAGAGGTGATGTCTTCTCCTGATGCTCATTTTTGGAAGGAAGCTATTCTTTCTGAATTTAATTCAATCTTATAAAATGAAACTTAGATCTTATCTGACTTACCACCTGAAAGCAAACCTTTAGGGTGTAAATGGGTATTTAAGAAGAAATTTAGACCTGATGGTTCAATAGAAAAGTATAAGGCTAGATTAGTAGCCAAAGGGTATAACCAAAAGAAAGGGTTAGATTTCTTTGACACCTATTCTACTGTAGCTAGAATAATAACTCTTAGATTACTTCTTGCTATTGCTTCCATTCATAAGTTAATTATTCATCAAATGGATGTAAAGACTGCATTCCTAAATGGATATCTTGAGGAGGAGATCTATATGGAACAGCTTGAAGGTTTTGTTGTAAAGGGACAAGAAGACAAGGTTTGTAAACTTATCAAGTCCCTTTATGGTCTTAAACAGGCTCCTAAATAATGGCATGAGAAATTTGATCAAATTATTCTATCTTTTGGATTTCAAATCAATAATCATGATAAGTGTGTTTATTCTAAAATTATCGACAATGATTGTGTAATTCTTTGCTTATATGTCGATGATATTTTAATTTTTGGAACATCTCTTGAAATTATTTCAAGTGTTAAATCTTTCCTCTCTTCTAAGTTTGACATAAAAGATTTAGGTGAAGCGGATGTAATCCTAGGGATGAAGCTTATCAAGTTCCATAAAGGGATAGCTCTCTCTCTTTCTCATTCTATAGAAAAAATGATCAAGAAGTTTGGTTATTCCAATCTTAAATCAATATCTACACCTTTTGATCATAGCTTTCACCTGAAGAAAAATTTAGGTGACCTAATTAATCAATTAAAATATTCTCAAATTATAGGATCTCTCTTGTATGTAGCAAACAGGACAAGACTTGATATTGCCTATGCCGTAGGAACGCTTAGTAGATATAATCAAAATCCTGATCAATCTCATTGGGTACCTTAGAAAGAGTGTTCGATATTTAAAGGGAACACTTAATCTCTCCTTGATGTTCACTGATTATCCTGAGGTTGTTGAGGGTTACAATGATGCTAATTGGGTCACTGATTCTCATGATTTAAAATCAACCACCGGATATGTTTTTCTTCTTATTGGTGCTGCTATTACTTGGGGATCCACTAGGCAAACTATTATTTCTAGAAGCACCATGGAAGCCAAGTTGATAGCTCTGGATACCACTTGTAATGAGGCAGAGTGGATAAAAAATCTAATATCAAAGCTACCTTTGGTACCTAAGCCAGTTCCAACTATATCAATCCATTGTGATAATAAGGCCGCAATTGAACTGACAAATCAAAAGAGTACCAATAAAAAGATGAATCGCCATATACGGCTTCGTCATAAGTCTATAGATAACATAAGAAAAATGATGTTATCTCTTTGGAATTTATCAAATCTGAGAAGAATTTGGCAGATCAATTAACCAAGGGATTATATAGGAGTGGAGTCCTAGATTCATCGAGGGGGATGGGGCTTAAGCCCATTATTTGGTCACCAGCAGTGGATACCCAATCTCTGTGATTGGAGATCCCATGAATGAGGTTCAATGTGGTAGAAACGAAGCTGATTGAGTGATAGTGTTAGAGCACAAATTTGAAAAATTTTTCAACCCATCCCTATGATGAGTGCTCTTATAAAGTGATAAAGTAAATTTGTGTAAGGTTGAGTGATTCTCTTAATGGATCCGAGATAGGTTATCTGCAGGGTATTAGTCACAAATACCCTTGAAGGATTTATCTATATGAGAATTGTCATATGAGGCCGTGCTTAAAGGTTTGGGCTAACCTTAAGAAATTCTCATGAAAAATCAAGGTACTAAGCGCAAGGCCTTTAATATGCGCTGACCGCTTAAACCCAATTGATTCGTACTATGTGTGTGATTAGTAGAATGCTGAGTCAAGGACCTAGTTCAAAGTCTAATCCACTATGGTTCCTTCAGATGTATACAATCAACACTAAGTGAGGTTCAAGTCCACAGGACACCTCATCTATTGCACAGTATAAGATGCCCTAAATTTTTTGGTATATTAATTTTATTTTATTTTATTTTATTTTTTAACTTTTGTGGAGGATTGTTGACTTTTGACCATTAAAAAAAAGGAAAATAGTTAAAAAATAAAAGGGGAAACATTAAAGGTGCGTGGGACGTTGGAGATGTTGGAAACGTTGGAGACGTTGTGGAGCGTTCCGCGAGCATGCATTGAATTCTTTTATTGCTTCCGATTTAAATGGTAACAAAGCCTAACGGATAAAAAAATATCTGATATATATATAGGCTAAGGAAAAAAGAAGATAGAGAAGGAAGAAAACAAAAATCCAAATCCTAAAAGATCTATTCGATTGTTGAATATCCTGTTGCTGCAAGTGCTGGGATTTGAGAATCTGTCTCAACAAGAAAGTCTATCTCAATAAGGAATCTATCTTAACAAGGAAGTCTGTCTCAACAAGGAAGTCTGTCAATAAGGAAGTCTGTCTCAACAAGGAACAAGGAAGTCTGTCTCAACATCAACAAGGAAGTCTGTCTCAACAAGGAAGTCTGTCTCAACAAGGAAGTCTATCTTGGAGTTGGGAATCTATCTCAACAAGGAAGTCTGTCTCAACAAGCTACTGGTGGTAAAAATTTATTTATCCTTTTTATTATTATATTTTTATTTGGGCATCTGAAGTATCATTGGATTTGTACCTCTATCCAATCGTGCTCGCGGTAGGAGGATCGGATTGAACCGGATCGTTGTACCTTAGGGACAAATCGCCAACAACCCATATGAGAGGATGAAAACTTATCCTTAGGGCAGTGTCTAATACGCCTTGACCAGTTTGATTCCTTTTAACTTTAATTTAGATTTTGAATTTAAATTTTAAATTAATTATTCTAGCATTTTCTAAAAAGGTTTTTCAAATTCAAAAAAAATTTCTAACAATATTACACCTTTTTTTTGAATTAATAACCTCTCCCTGTACTCTATGAAAGAAAAAGAAGAGGAATGTAATAATTTAAATTATTTTTTGCTAAGTTTATTTCAGTTGAAGTATTTGAATGCAGAAACTTATGGACTAGCAGGTTTTTCATTTCTCATTATCGTTCTACACTACTCTATACTCTTGGTTCCTTAAGGTCAGGATCCTTTGCTTGGCATCTCTACTCCTCGTTCAAGGATGAATGATGAAAATTTTTTTTTGATCCTATGATGGAGCCTGCATTCAAATACCACATGGATACGCAAGCTAGTTTATTTCGAAAGGAACCGTATAAATTCAAAAATTATCTCCATCAAGTCAACTAAAATTAATGCTACACCAAGTACCTATCAAATCTGAACGCATCCTTTTTCAGTTTTTGTTTTTTCGGTCGGCTGGTCTTGTAGTTGTAAGTTCACATGAGAAAGCCATGGCAGTGGATGCTCTATTAATACTGGTGGTCTTCCCAGATTAGGTAGCCAGATCATCTGTTTCTTGCTGAGGTACGTGCTCTTCCCTTCCCTGCTTCTCTCTCTCCATTTCTCTCTGCGTCTTCTCCTTTGCTTCTCTTTAAGTCTTCTTCTTTTCTCTCGAACCCCGTCTTCCTCTCGCGGTCGGACCACCATCGTGCCTCCCGCCCATGCTCTCGCTCGTAGCCTCCACCCAAGCCTCACAGCCTAACCCCTTCCTCACCTCTCTTTCTCTCTCTATTTCCCCCTTCTCAGACCTGCCGGCCCTGCTCGCAGCTGAGACTTGAGAGCGAGCGGGTTCAGGTTATCCTGGGTTCGGGTTATAGTCAACCCAAACCCGGAGCGATTTTAAATCGGTTCGGGTTAAATCCAGATATTTCGAGTTCAGGTTGGGTAAGGATGGGTTTGAGTACTGCTCCAATTCGAGTTCGATGGGCCAGTAAAAAGGATCGTGTTGGGTTTAAGTACCGGCCCAAGTTGCACCCCTATCTCTAAGGCGTTTCGAATGTAGTTTGTTGGTGTGTGGCTACGTAACTATTAGCGATGTTGTCTCCAAGCTAAGATTTAAATGTAGTTTGTTGGTGTGGCTACGTACGTAACTATATATATGCGATGTTGCTAGAGTTGGGCACTGGATTGGATTGCCCATGATCTGGTTTAGTCCGGCATAAGTTGAGCCATGTCTGGCATAGTCCGGTAGGTACAGTATTGGGTATGGTCCAGTAAAAAGGACCGTATCGGGCTTGAAAGTTCTGGCGCGCGGACCAAGTCCAGCCGCTTGAACCCCTCCGCCTCCTTCTTCCCCGGCGTCATCGGATTCAGCCGCGCCGACTGGCAGACCTCCTGTGCCATCCTCGCTAGCAAGGCTGCCAAGGACCAGCATCCCAACAAGAAGTCCTCCTCCGACGCTGACGCCGTCTCCGGCGGCGATGCTGATGAAAATCATCCACTCACTTCCACCTCTGCCGCCGTGAACGGCCACAACCCAGCCACCAGCGCTTCGACCACTCTGGATCTGGTTCCGATCGCGAATCTCCCGCGGCCGCTGACCATCGCCGACTTATCCCCGGCCCCGCTGCATGGGTCCCAGCTCCGCGTAGCCTACCAGGGCATCCCGGGGCCTACAGCGAAGCAGCCGCCTGCAAGGCCTACCCCAACTGCGAGGCCATCCAGTGCGACCAGTTCGAGGTGGCCTTCCAGGCGGTGGAGCTCTGGATTGCCGACCGCGCCGTCCTCCCCGTCGAGAACTCCCTCGGTGGCAACATCCACCGCAAGTACGACTAGAGGTGGGCACTGGGCCATGCCGCCCATGGCACAGCACGACCCAGTCCCTGATGGGCCATGCCAGGCACGGCCCGGCACTGCTACAGTACCGGGCCGTGCCGGGCCCAGAAAATTTTTTATGTTGGCCCAGCACGGCACGGCCCATGACGGACCTGGGCCGGCCCGTCGTGCCGTGCCAGCACGGCCCAGGTGGACCGTGCCAGGCACGGCCTAAGGGGCCTGGGCCGTGCCAGGCACGGCCCACCTGGGCCCTGGCCCATGCACAGTTCAAATAAAAAAAATTATAAAAAATATAATTTTTTTTGATAAATTAAAAAATTATTAGGAATAAAGAAATTTTATTAATATAAAGCCACCATAATGGTGGGGGTTTGGCATAGACCCCTACCAGTTTATTAATTTAAAATTAAAATGGTACAGAAGGGAGGGGGGCTAGGCCTGACCTCTAGAACATAATACAATAAGTAAGAAGAAAAAAATAGAAAGATCGCAACCATCGGATCATCGCCGATCGGATGGATCGCAACCATCGGATTGATCATCGCCGATCGGGATCATGGCTTGGATCGATCGCAACTGTCGGATCGTCTCCGATGGGATAGATCGCAACTGTTGGATCGATCATCCCCGATCGGGATCATGGCTTGAATCGATCGCAACCGTCGGATCCTCTCTGATCGGATCGATTGCAACGATTCGATTGATCATCACTAATCGGGATCATGGCTTGGATTGATCGCAACCGTCGGATCGATCATTGCCGATCGGGATCATGGCTTGGATCGATCGAAGACGTCGGATCGTCTCCGATCGGATTAATCACAATGGTCCGATCGATCATCGCCAATCGAGATCATAGCTTAGATCGATCGCAATCATCGGATCATCTCTGATTGGATAGATCGCAACTGTTCGATTGATAATAGCAGATCAGGATCATGGCATGGATCGATCACAACCATCGGATCGTCTCCGATCAGATCGATCATCACCGATCGGGATCATGGCTTGGATCAATCGCAACCGTCGGATCATCGCCGATTGAATAGATCGCAACGTCGGATCGATCATCGTCGATCAGGATCATGGCATGGATCGATCGCAACCGTCAGATCGTCTTCGATCGGATCGATCGCAACCGTCGGATCGATCATCCCTGATTGGGATCATAGCTTGGATCGATCGCAGACGTCGGATCATCTCCGATCAGATGGATCGCAACAGTCCGATCGATCATTGTTGATCGGGATCATGGCTTGGATCGGTCGCAACCATCGGATCTTCTCCGATCGGATGGATCGCAACTGTTGGATTGATCACACCGATCGGGATCATGGCTTGGATCGATCGCAACCGTCGGATCGTCTCCGATCGGATTGATCGCAACCATCGAATTGATCATCGCTGACCGGGATCATGGCTTGGATCGATCCAGACGTCGAATCATCTCCGACCGGATGGATCGCAACCGTCGGATTGATCATCGCCGATCGGGATCATGGCTTGGATCGATCGCAGACGTCAGATCTCCGATCAGATGGATCGCAACCGTCAGATTGATCATCGCCGATCATGATCATGGCTTGGATCGATCGCAGACACCGGATCGTCTGATCAGATTGATCACAATAGTCCGATTGATCATTGTCGATCAGGATCATGGCTTGGATCGATTGCAACCATCGGATCGTCTCCGATCGGATGGATCGCAACTGTTGGATTGATCATTGCCGATCGGGATCATGGCTTGGATCGATCGCAACCGTTGGATTGTCTCCGATTGGATGGATCGCAACCATCGGATCGATCATTCCCAATCGGGATCATGGCTTGGATCGATCGCAACCGTCGGATCGTCTCCGATCGGATCGATCGCAACGATCCAATCGATCATCGTCGATCGGGATCATGGCTTGGATCGATCGCAATCGACAGATCATCGCCGATCGGATGGATCGCAACTGTCGGATCAATCATCCCCGATCGGGATCATGGCTTGGATCGATCGCAACCGTCGGATCGTCTCCGATCGAATTGATCGCAACGGTCCGATCGATCATCGCCGATCGGGATCATGACTTGGATCGATTGCAACCATCGAATCATCGCCGATCGGATGGATCGCAACCATCGGATCGATCATCGCCGATCAGGATTATGGCATGGATCGATCGCAACCGTCGGATCATCTTCGATCAGATCGATCGTAATCGTCGGATACATCATCGCCGATCAGGATCATGGCTTGGATCAACTAGCTGGTGCCTAGGTGCACAGTGTGCTCCTGGCACCAGCCGTGCCATGGCATGGCCTACAAAATGGCCCAGCAGGACCGTTCTGGCACGGCCCAGCAGGGCCGTTGCTGGGCCATGCCAAAACGGCCCTTTTGGGCCGTGCCATGGCACGGCCCAGCAATGGCCCATAAAACGGCCCAGAAGGGCCGTTTTGGCACGGCCCAGCAACGGCCCTACTGGGCCGTGCCAGGCACGGCCCGTGGTCCATTTCTTGATGGGTCACGGGCCGTGCCGAATTTGAATTTTTTTAGTAAGCCGTGCCTGGCACGTCCATTAACACGATGGGCCCAGGCCGTGCCTATGCCTAAGTACGACCTCCTTCACCAACGCCTCCTCATCGTAGACCAACAGCGTCCGCAACACCGCCTCCATCGCCTCTGTCCGGGCCGCGGAGCTGTACGGCCTCAAGATCCTGGCAGATGGGATCCAGGACGACTCGAGCAACGTGACCCGATTCGTGATGCCCAAGCACGGCTCAGATTTTACCGTGCCTGGCACGACCCGTGGCGGACCGTGCCAGGTCATGCCCACGGATCATGCTGGGCATGGAACGTGCTGGGTTACGTCGGACGGCCAAATTTTTTTTACGGGCTGTGTGCCTGTGTCCGACACGATTCATTTATTGCACAGTCTAAATTTTAACTGATCCGATGAGTTTAAACCATGCTAAACACGATCCAATGTTGCTCATCTCTAGATCACGGTGCGGCCAGTGCCCATATGTAGATGTTGCCTCCGAGCTGAGATTTATAAGAGAAACTGCCGTCTGGCTTCCATGAACAGCAATCTCGTCGCTGCCTTATGTACGGCAATTCAGACCTATTATACTACTCCTGCTTTTATTTATTTATTTCTTTCTTTCTAACCGGAATCTCAATTTATCCTTCTAACTCATTGGCAATGACAGATATTAACCTCCGGGCATATCTCATGAAAACAAAATGCTAGAGTCCAAAAATTCTGAAAGTATCTTTATCGATCAAGTTATATAAATAATATATGTTGCTGCCAAGTTACTTATGTGAGCGCCGAGTCTGCTGAGATCTTTGAAGGCCTTCGAGGAGGTGAAAAGGTCGCCTTCTTCCTCAAAAACCTGCAAAAAGTTTCGGGCCGGTGGATCCGGCGGGGATCCTTCGACGCTCAAGTTAGTGAGCTTGTAGAACATGAATGTGTTGTGTGAATATTTTTTTTAGAGAAGAAGAAGATCCTTGCCCTCAGCTCGGGGTCCTCCTTTTATACCTGTCTGAGAGGTTTCTTTTACCTCGTTCCGTTGAAACCGTCGAGTCTTTCTTGTTAGGATAAGCTCCGTAAACGGCAGGTGGGTGAGCTGTTGCTGAATGGATGCCGTGTATGTCGGCAACTGTGGGGTGCACTAGCAACCGCCCGTGATCTCGATAAAACAGATAAGCAAGATATGCGGCGGTTAGTGCCTCAGATCCCGGGGTTCGTTATTCGAGACCGGCTCCGTTATACCAGAAAAATGCGCAGTATTGAGACCGAAGCCATAGGCCGAGGCTGAAGCCAAGGGCCGAAGCGAGGATGTGACGCCAGAAACGAGCTATCAATTCATTCGGTTTCGGGAATCACGCAAGGTGTTATGCTGTCGCCCAGAGGATGTGATCAGCCACATCAGATGTCCCCCACCCCTGAGATAGGTGGGCGTATAGTTGCCAGCGAAAGGGGTATTAATATCCTCCAGGTGGCTGATCTCTGTGCCATCATTTCGTCTGTTCAGACTGTTGGGATTGGGTAAGATTTTTCTCGAGCGGAGAGTTATAAAAAGGTAGGCGTCATCATTGCGGTGAGGTCACCGCTACCTATTTATCGGCGGTGCTTTTCGTGTTTCTCGCACCGAGTGATTGCCGGAGCGGCTTCCAATAGAAAGTGAGCACATGGCCAAACCGAACATCGGTGGGATGATTTGAAACGGGGGTATAAAAAGGGAAAATCGTCCCTATCCTATGCTTTTCACCTTTTCCTGCATTACAACCTGCTATCTTGAATCTGCAAGCGCCCGTTTATCTCCTATTTCTGTTTTTCTCCTGAGATCTTTCTTCAATCTCGGTTCAAGTTCCTCAGGTTAGTCCTCATGGCCTCTTCACCTTCCTGTTCTCTTTTCGACTTTGGAGATGGTTCCCCTATTCCTTCACAGCCTTCCCCTTCCCGGAGCTTAGCTGGTCCTCTTCATCCCCCGACCGCGCTCCGTTGGAACGGCGGCGAGCTACCGGACGACCCGTGGCTGGGATTTGTCCGACCGTCGCTGGTCTGTCCACTGCTGTCAAGGAGTCCCCTGAATGGATTACCTCTACCATATCGGCCCAAGACATTATGAACCTTAGAACCAAGTATAGTTTTCTTCCAAACATTCATCTGTCCTGTCCTACTCCTGACGACATGGTAACTTCTTCTTGTTCCGAGAGGGTTGCCTTGCACGGAGCTTTCTTTAAGGCGGGGCTTCGGTTACCCATCCACCCTTTCATCCTCAACCTCTTAGACATATACTCCTTGGCACCCGCCCAGTTGGTCCCAAATTCTATTCAAACCATCGTCGGCTTCATGGTACTTTGTCACTTTCAGGGTATAGAGGCTAGCATCTCTTTATTTCATAGCTTCTACACTCTTCGCAAGCAAGCGGGGTGGTGGTCCTTTACCCCTAGACCTACTAGGATCCTTAAACTATATCTTCTCACATCCATCAAAGGTTGGAAAGATATGTTCTTTTTTGCCGACGTTGAGGGGGTGAGCGGAGTCTGGGGAACACCTAATACCGATGCCAATAGAGACTCTTATGTACTCCCGAGGGATCGAATGGCATTCGGGCTGCTTCTGACTACCGACATCCCTCGGTGCAACCAACTTTACTCGAAGAAAACCTCCGTCTTGCCGGCCTTGTTTTGTCTAGTGGTGAGTGGCCAATTACTCACCTTACTTTTTTTGCCCTTCTCCTCTCTTCCCTTTCCTTTTTTTTTTTTACACCTTTCCTCTTCCTTGATACAGGAATGGCACCATCACTTCACGAGATAAGACAAGCTGCCACAAGGAAAAGGAAGATCAGAGCAGATGGGGCCCCTGCCGCAAGGAGGACCGTCACCAAGACCGCCAGGAGAGCCAAGGCTGGAGAGGCCTTTGGAAGGGGCGAGACTAAGAGAGAGGCAAAGGTCATAAAGGCCTCTAATGGGAGCGAGATGGAAAGGGCCGAAGCCGACAGAGCCCTAGGAAGCGAGGCAGTAAGGGTCGAGGCTGGAGAGGTATCAGGGCAGAATGAGGCAGGGGAAAAAGATCTACCTCGTTCGCCCTTACCAGTGCTGCATCCGTCTCCTATCGATGTAATCGATACGTCTCCAGAGAAGGGGACTAAAGAGCTGCCACCATGCCCCATGCTCACCGAAGCGGAACTGGCCAACTCAGCTATAAGGCTGACTCTGGGAGCCGCCGTATCTCCTGAAGGGGCAGCGGCCGAGGTGTCTCCACCAGTAAAGGCGCCAGAGGAGGCAGAGTCGGGAGCTGAGTCCTCGTCTGTAGCCATGAGGCTGGCGGAGGGGGATGGCGTCGATCCCTCATTTCAGTCCATTCTGACACGCCATAGCCGTTGGGCCGAGCAGACATTGGCCCAGGCTTCGGTGCCCGAGCTGCAAGGGTTCCTTCGACACCAAGGGACATCTACTTTCTTCCAGGAGGTGTCCGTGGTACATCTTTAGGTAAGTATTGTCCCATTATCAAAGCTTTTGTGACTATTTCTTTATCTAATTTGAGCAATCCGATCAGGCATAGATTTCTATGACCACCATGAGGGGCCTTTGGTCCCAGGCCGAGGACGCTCTCGATCAATATGTAGAGAAAATTCGAGAGATTCGAGCTAGAGTGGAGAGGGCCGAGGCAGTCTTGGAGGAGGCCCGGGCGGAGATGGCCCGGGCGCAAAAAGCCGAAACTGAAACCGAGGTTGCCTGACTTCGTATCCTAGCCCGGGCTGAGAAGGCGGAGGAGGCGCTTGAAGTGGCTCAGCGTCAGGCGGCCAATGAGCTTGACAATGCTCAGGTGGCAAAGGAAAAGCAAAGGGTGGCCGAAGAGAGTTAGAAGGCTGCTGAAGCGGAAGTTTACTTGTTACAGCACCGGCTGCACTCTGCCACCATTGAGATCAAAGTGGCCGAGGAGAGGGCCAAAAATGCCGAGGAAATCGCTCGCCAACGAGATGCCGAGGCAGCATATCTGAAGGCGGCGGTGACCGAGGCCGAAAGGAAGGCTGACGAGGCTGAGAAGAAGGCCACTAAGGCTGAGGAGAAGGCCGCCGAGGCCGAGAAGAAAGCCATCAAGGCCGTAGAGAATTTTAGGAAGTCCAAAGCCTTCAGTAGGGAGCTAGCCGAGACAACTGCATTTGCATACGATGGCGGCTTCCAAGACTGCAAGGCAAAAATACGCAGACTCTACGGCCTTGAAGGAATTGAACAGCTGGAGCCGGACGAAGTTCCTGAAGATGACGACTTAGCTCTGGCTCAACCTTAGTTTCTTTTGTTTTCTTTATATTGTATTAAGTCCGATTTGATCAGCAGTTTTGTAACTTTTATTAGCAATGAAAATTTCTGGCTCAATTCTCATTTTGATTTGTATCGTAAGCAACTATCGATGAGTGGATATGAATAAGCTGTAGTGGCCGCTATCAAGGCCATAGGCAGTCATAGCTAATAACCACACTCGTGTGACCTGGGGGTCTTGACAAATGACCTCGCGCCGCAGGTTATCGACACCGGAGGGTAGCACTAGCGCAAAGTCGATTAAGGGGCTATCATCAAGAGGTCGGGTGGTGCCAAGGCACAGGTAGGCCAACACAGACGAGGGGCGAGGGCCTTTCGAAGAGTTAAACTTCCAATATTGATGCGGTATCGAGCTAAGACACCGGCTAGGAATCGCGTTAAGGTACCGACGCGGAGTCGTGTTAGGACGCTGACGCGGAGTCGAGCTAAGGTGCCGATGCAGAATCGCGTTAAGGTACCAACATGGAGTCGAGTTAGGATGCCAACGCGGAGTCGAGCTAAGATGCCGACGTGGAATCGCGTTAAGGTACCGACGCGGAGTCGAGTTAGGATGCCGACGTGGAGTCGAGCTAAGGTGCCGATGCGGAGTCGCGTTAAGGTACCGACGCGGAGTTGAGCTAAGATGCCGATGCGAAGTCGAGCTAAGGTGCTGATGCGGAGCTGGGCTAAGAGGCTTAGAGTGCCGAGGGGAGACTCGGGCTTGGAGTGCCGACGCGGAGCTGGGCTAGGACGCCGACACAGAGTTGAGCTAAGGTGCTGACGCGGAGTCGAGCTAAGGTGCCGACGCGGAGCCGAGCTTGGAGGCTTAGAGTGCCGAGGGGAGACTCGGGCTTGGAGTGCCGACACGGAGCCGGGCTAGGACGCCGATGTGGAGTCGAGCTAAGGTGCCGATGCGGAGTCGAACTAAGACGTCGATGCGGGGTCGAGCTAAGACGCCAACGCGGGGTCGAGCTAAGGTGCCGATGCGGAGTCGAGCTAAGGTGCCGACGCAGAGCCGGGCTTGAGGCTTAGAGTGCCGAGGGGAGACTTGGGCTTGGAGTGCCGACGCGGAGCCGGGTTAGGACGCCGACACGGAGTTGAGTTAAGGTGCCGATGCGGAGTCGAGTTAAGGTGCCAACGCGGAGCCGGGCTTGGAGGCTTAGAGTGCCGAGGGGAGACTCGGGCTTGGAGTGCCGACACGGAGTCAGGCTTGGATGCTTAGAGTGCCGAGGGAAGACTCGGGCTTAGAGTGCCGACGCGGAGCCGGGCTTGGATGCTTAGAGTGCCGAGGAGAGACTCGGGTTTAGAGTGCCGAGGGGAGACTCGGGCTTAGAGGGAGAACCAGGATCACTCAAAAACATGTCACTGAAAATATTTTGAATGGTACTCCGGCGGGCAAGCTCAAGCTAAGAAAATTAACAAACTACTGATAGTACCGTCATAGGTTGTCTGCATTCCACGTGCGGGGGAGAGGCTTCCCGTCTAGCTTCTCAACTCTGTATGCTCCATGATGAAGCACCTCTGTAACTCGATAGGGTCCTTCCATCTTGGTGCTAGCTTGCCTCATTCTGTCGGCTTTGATATTTTGGCTCGTCGAAGGACTAGGTCTCCGGGACGAAACGTCTTAGGTCATACTCGGGCATTGTAGTATCTGGCCGCCCGCTAATGGAAGGCCACCATTTGGAGCCGCGCTCGGTCCCGTAGCTCTTCTACTAGGTCGAGGTTGGCCCGCAGTTGATTTGGATTGTCCCCCTCACTGTACAACTCCGTACGGGGGCTCGGGACACCTATCTCCACGGGAATGACAGCTTTGGATTCGAAGACCATGCTGAAAGGAGTCTCTTCGGTGGGGGTCCGTGGCGTTGTGTGGTAGGCCGATAGCACACTAGGGAGTTCTTCCACCCATCATCCTTTACAGTCATCTAGCTGGGCCCTAAGTCCTTGAAGGATAATGCGGTTGGTCACCTCGGCCGCACTGTTAGTCTAGGGATGGCCCACCGATGTGAACCGCTGATGAATGCCTAGCTCGGTGCAGTACTCCCGGAAGGCCGTGTTGTCAAACTGCCGGTCGTTGTCAGTGACGAGAGTATGCGGCAGCCCGAACCGACATATTATAGATTTCCAAAAGAAGGATCTCACCTTACCCTCGGTAATCTTTGCGAGTGCCTCGGCCTCGATCCACTTGGTGAAATGGTCGACGGCTACCAGTAGGAATCTACGCTGACCGAAAGCTGGAGGGAATGGTCCCAGGATGTCCATACCCCACTGGGCAAAGGGCCAAGGTGCAGCCAAGGGGGTTAGCTGAGACGTCGGTTAGCGTTGGACGTTGGCATGGCGTTGGCAACTGTCACAGCTCTTGATGAGCTCGGACGCATCCTCCCTCATTGTTAGCCAGTAGTATCCCTGTCGCAAGGCTTTATACGCCAGAGCTCTGCCCCCAAGATGACTTCCGCATATACCTTCATGTATTTCCCACATGATGTAGTCTACTTCCGTGGGGCCGACGCATTTGAGGACCGGGTACAAGAATGATCTTTGGTAGAGCTTTCCGTCCATCATCAAAAACTTCGGGGCCCACCTCTTGAGCAGCCTAGCCTCAATTGAGTCCTCGGGAAGGGAGCCATCAGTTAGGTACCGGATATAAGTGTCCATCCATGAAGGCTCTTGCTCGACCAGTAGGATCTCCTCCATGGCTTCGATGCTTCGGACTTCCAGATGCTCCACGTAAGTTCTTCACAACGTCCCGTTGACTGAGGTAGCCAGTCGGGACAGGGCATCAGCTTTGGCGTTCTCCCCCCCGAGGAATATAACTGACGCTGAAGTAAGCTAAGAGAGAGGCTTGTGACTGCACCATACTCAAGTAAGGGACATAATAGGATCTCGCGCCTCGTATTCTCCAGTGATTTGGCCAGTGACTAGCTGGGAGTCAGTGAATGCTCTAAGGCGCTTCACCCCGAGCTCCCGGCCAATCTTATTCCCGACAGTAGGGCCTCATACTCCACCTGGTTGTTGGTGGCTGGAAAGAGAAAGAGGAGAGCGCACTCGGTTACAACTCCGTCCGGGTTGGCCAGGATGAGGCCCGCTCCACTCCCTTGGGAATTTGATGCTCCGTCTACATGAAGGATCCACTCATCCTCTCCCATCCCAGGAGTTGAGGGGTTTGCATGGGAGTCTTCTGGTTGCTCCTCGCTCCAGGCGCATTCGGCCAAGAAATCTGTTAGGACCTGAGATTTCATAGCCGACCGGGGATGAAAAGATAGGTCGAATTCTCCCAGCTTAAGCGCCCACTTCGCCAGTCGGCCCGAAGTGTCTGGACGAGCGAGAATCGCCTTGAGTGGTTGGTCTATGACTACCATGATTGGATGAGCTTGAAAATAGGACGGAGGCGCTGAGCAGATACTATCAATGTGAAGATGATCTTCTCAATCCTCGAATACCTGGTCTCCACGTCATGAAGTACCTTACTGGTGTAATACACTAGCTTTTGTGTTCCGCTGATGTCCATGCAAACCAGCACGGAACTGATAGCTTTGGGAGAAGCCGCGAGGTACAGAAGAAGTTTTCTCCACCCTTTGGCTTGGACAGCAGCGGCGGGATGGATAAAAATTCTTTCAGTGACTCGAAGGCTTCTGGCATTCCCTCGTCCATTCGAATCCATTGATTCTGCGGAGTGCCTTGAAGAAAGGCAAGCACCTCTTAGCGGATCTGGACAGAAAGCGGCTCAAGGATGCCACTCTTCCCGTCAGGCGTTGCACCTCCTTCTTATTGGCGGGAATCTCATGTCCAGGATGGCTCCGACTTTATTAGGATTCGCCTCGATTCCTCGTTGGGTCACCATGAAACTCAAGAATTTGTTGGCCGTCACCCCAAAGGCACATTTGCATGGGTTCAGCCTCATCTGGTATCGGCGGAGGTTATCGAAGGTTTCCGTTAGGTCGGCGATATGGCTGGTGGCATGGACACTTTTTGTCAACATGTCATCCACGTATACCTTCATGTTGCGCCCAATCTGATCCTCAAAGACTTTGTTCATTAGCCTTTGGTAAGTGGTCCCCGCGTTCTTTAGTCCAAACGACATCACCTTGTAGCAGTATAGCCCCTTCTCGGTTATGAAAGAGGTAGCTTCCTCGTCCGCCAGGTTCATCCTGATTTGGTTGTACCCAGAGAAAGCGTCCATAAAGCTAAGGGTCTCATGGCCGGATGTAGCGTCCACCAGTTGGTCGATCCGAGGCAACGGGAAGCTGTCCTTGGGGCATGCTTTGTTGAGGTCGGTGAAGTCTACGCACATCCTCCAGCTCCCGTTGGCCTTGCGGACCATCACGACGTTATCCAACCATTCGGGGTAGCGAACTTCCCGGATATGGCCCGCAGCTCTCAGCTTGCGGATCTCCTCATCGATGGCTTTCTACCTATCAGGAGCGAAACTCCTCTTCTTCTGTCAGATAGGCCGGTATTCTGGCTTGAGGTTGAGCTGATGAGTGATTATCTCCTCAGGGATGCTTGGCATATGATGACGACCATGCGAAGATGTCGGAGTTGGCACACAGGAAAGCAAGAAGCCGATCGCGCGCCTCTTCCGGAAGTAGTGCTCCGATTTGGATGGTCCTCGTTGGGTCCTCCCCTAAGGGAAGGCTAGAAGGTGCTCGACTGGCTCCCCCCTCTCTCCAAGTCTCGGGGGTCGAGTGGTTCAGGCGTTGCAGCCGATACCGTCTCCTACGGGCTGGGGGCTAAGTGGCAGCAGAGCGGTGGTGGGCTCTGTTCCCTCTTCATTTCTCCGACCCCTTCGTCGGTGGGGAATCTTACCAGCAATCTTTTGGTGGAGATAACAGCATCTAACAGATTCAAGCTGGATCTCCCCAAAATTGCATTGTAAGCCAGTGGGACCCGAACCACCAGGAAGTTCATGAGAACTATGCTTTGACGCGGTGAGGTTCCGGTGGTAACAGGGAAGGTGACCTCACCCTCCACCCTGACGGAGTCTCCAGTGAAACCCATCAAGGGAGTGGTGACAGGTAGAAGAGAACTTGTATGCGAATTCATTCTAACAAAAGCATCATAACTCAAGACATTCACTAAACTTCCACTATCAACCAGAATCCGCTTTACAGGGTGTTTAGCGATCGTCATGGAGACGACGACGCTATCATCATTCTTATTCACTACTCCTCTAGATCCCTTTTGGAAAAAGGGATTACAGAATCTTCCTCTTGCTGTCTTTTTGCACTGCTGCTTGCCCCCCAGGAGATCATGGCCATGGTCTTTTCCGTCAGGGCGCTGTATATGCTAATCTACGGCGCGGGAAGTACCGATGGACCCGCGGCAGCAGGGTTCCCCCTGCGGACGAACTTGCTTAGATGACCTTGCTGATCAAGTTCTTCGATAGCTTTCTTCAAGAGGCGACAGTCTTCAGTGTCGTGGTCATAGTCTCTATGATATCGGCAATAGAACTCCTTGCTGTGGGAAATCCCAAACTTCATGGGGGGCAGACGTCGGAAGTAGGGCTCCTCCTCAATCTCCAACATGATGTAAGATATCAGAGCAAGGAGATGAGTAAACTGCTCCTTGGGAACAAGCATCTGAGGCCGGTTGTCTGAGCGACGAGGAGGCTCAGACTTCTTGGGTCGTCCTCCAACAAGCTCCGTGGGCGTCGGTTTCTTACTAGAACCTTTGTTCGCCTCCCTTCTGGAAGAGTACGCTTCATCAGCGCGAATATACTTCTATGCCCGGCTTAGTAGCTCGGTATAGGAGCCGGAAGGCTTCTTATCCAGGGAATATGCAAATCTAGAAGGACGAAGCCCTCACTTCAGGGCTAGGGTGGCTACAGAATCCTCTAAGTTATAAACTTCGAGTGCGGCCTCCTTGAACCAAGTGACGAAGTCTTTCAGGGTTTCTCCACTCCTTTGTTGGACAGCAAACAAGCTATCAGCCACTCGAGGAATCTTTCAACATGCATCAAAGTGGGCCAGGAAAGATCGCTCGAGCTGTCTGAAAGAATTGATGCTGCACGGTGGTAAATGTGAGTACCATGCATGCGCTGCTTTCCGCAGTGTGGCCGAAAAGGCCACACACAAGAGAGAGTCTGTCGCTCCTTGGACTTGCATGAGAACCTTGTAGCTCTCCAAGTGGTCCAATGGATCCGTCGTGCCGTCGTACGGGTCAAACTGGGGGAGATGGAACCGAGGTGGGACCGGCTCCTCCATGATGCGGCGAGAAAGCAGGGACGGTGGTCGTAGTCCGTCCCGTGAGGACTAGCGATCCGGCGACTAAGCTCCTCCAATCGCTGGTGATATTCATCAAGCCGACGTTCGGCCCGATAGGCAGCCTTCCTACCGGTGTCCTCCTTAGAGGAATCTGAAGACGAGGAAGGGGAGACTGCCGGTGCAGGGAGTGCGCACGTCTTGGTTCCTTCTCACCATGCCGCCGGTGGGAGCGATCAAAATGGAGGGAGAGAGATCGCCACCGCTTTGAGGCTTCCCGACGGGGAGGTTCAGGGAGTGAGTGATGGGAGGCCTCAGGAGGAGTCCTGCCCTGATGAAGCTGACTGGCTCCATGACCCTCCTTATGAGGCGGAGGGGGTTGAGGTGGCAAAGGCGTGGTGGCGAAGCAGTGTTCCTGTAGCTCTCGCACCACCGTCATCAGATCTTGTACCTGACTAGTCAGGACGTCAAGCCGATCGGACTGGCCCGCCTGTGGTGGTGCAAGAGGCGGAACATGGGTGTTGGCCTCTGATTGCTTAGCCCGCGGGAGGCATTCCTCGGCATGGCTGGTGGAAGCTTCCTGAGCTCGCGTCGTCACCATCTTCTTCCTCGCAGAAGTCGAGGGGTTACAGATGCGTGAAGGTAAACGTCTGTCTGCCGCGTCCCCCTTCCTGGCGCACCAATCTGTTGCTGCCAAGTCACTTGTGATGAGCGCCGGGTGTGCTGAGATCTTCGAGGGCCTCCGAGGAGGTGAAAAGGTCGCCTTCTTCCTCCAAGAACCTGCAAAAAGTCTTGGGTCGGTGGATCCGGCAGGGACCCTCCGACGCTCAAGTTAGTGAGCTTGTAGAATAGGAATGTGTTGTGTGAATATCTTTTTTAGAAAAGAAGAAGATCCCTTGCCTTGAGCTCGGGGTCCTCCTTTTATACCTGTCTGGGAGGTTTCTTTTACCTCATTCCTTTGAAACCGTCGAGTCTTTCTTGTTAGGATGAGCTCCGTGAATGGCAGGTGGTGAGCTATTGCTGAATGGATGCCGTGTATGTCGGCAACTGTGGGGTACGCTAGCAACCGCCCGTGATCTCGGTAAAACAGATGAGCAAGATATGCGGCGGTTAGTGCCTCAGATCTCGGGGTCCGTTATTCGAGACCGGCTCCGTTATACCAAGAAAATGCGCAGTATTGAGGCCGAAGCCGAAGCCAAGGGCCGAAGCTAGAGGCCGGGACCGAAGCCAAGGACCGAAGTTAGAGGCCGAGGCCGGAGCCAAGGGCCGAAGCAAGGATGCCGACGCTAGAAACGAGCTATCAACTTATTTGGTTCCAAAATCACGTAAGGTGTTATGCTGCCGTCCAGAGAATGTGATCAGCCATATCAATATATATATATATATAAAGCATATATCTTGTGCTTACATTAATTCATGCAGCCTCGCACGTATAACGACGTATTGTTTACTTGATATATAAATGCAATCGGCCGATAGGGCCAATATTAATAAATTAGGTTACGCTAACCAAATCGAAATCATAAATAGACCCAGCCTGAAGCCTTGAACTGATAACTCAGTCATGCTTGAATCTAGAGTCTAGACGCAGGCGATGAAAAAGGAAGGAGCGTGTCGAGGACTCGCATGCTCATAGATTGTCACGGTACCATCCAGTCGGGCTCGGCAAAACAGCTGCGCTCATGATAGGTACTCTGTACAATCGACGTGTACACGGTTCTACGGGCCCAGACATGACGCCCATAGTTTGATCAAACGAGAGCTGCAATGCAATTAGCACGAAAGGTGAAGGCTAGGGTCCACGAAAGGGAAGGACCATCCCATCCCATCCCATCCCATCCCTGACGAGGGGCACACCCCATCTGTTATCAGATCTGGAAACCATGCACTCGCCGTTCCAGCTGGAACAGTGTTTGGTTTGCTCCCTCTCCTCATCGACTCAAACACCCCCCCCCCCCCGCCCCCCCCCCCCCCCCCAATTGTCCCATAGTTTGATCAAACGAGAGCTGCAATGCAATTAGCACGAAAGGTGAAGGCTAGGGTCCACGAAAGGGAAGGACCATCCCATCCCATCCCATCCCATCCCTGATGAGGGGCACACCCCATCTGTTATCAGATCTGGAAACCATGCACTCGCCGTTCCAGCTGGAACAGTGTTTGGTTTGCTCCCTCTCCTCATCGACCTCGCCCCCCCCCCCGCAATTGTCCGTTCGGTGGGCAGGGTTGGTGGATTTGACGGTTGCGGATTTGAAAACTTGTGGGTGGTCATACTACTCATACCGACAACCTCGAGACGGGGGGGTATCCTCTTTTCTTATCATTGCCGCCTCGGAAAACACTTTGTACACCGCCTCCGGTGCAGCAAGGCCTACATGGGCTGCACCGTTCCTTTCTATTGGTCCACATGGATCCCATGTGGCCTGACATGATGGGACAGAATAGCAGAGAGATAATGTTACTTTTTAATCGTACATCCATTAAAAGTCGTTCAGCCTTTTCACCATTGGTGTGAAGACGAAAATGCCCTTTCCCTCCAGCCTACTTCAACCCGCCATCTTATTTGAATTTTGCTGATAAAAAATCGTAAGGTTCTGGCCTGGAAGACTCACGACACCCTTAGTTTAAGACCCACGACACCCCAGTTCAAGACCCACGACACCCCTAGTTCAAGACCCACGACACCCCAGTTCAAGACCCACGACACCCTAGTTCAAGACCCACGACACCCTCAGTTCAAGACCCACGACACCCTAGTTCAAGACCCATGACACCCTCAGTTCAAGACCCATGACACCCCCAGTTCAAGACCCACGACACCCCAGTTCAAGACCCACGACACCCCTAGTTCAAGACCCACGACACCCCAGTTCAAGACCCACGACACCCCAGTTCAAGACCCACGATACCCTAGTTCAAGACCCATGACACCCCTAGTTAAAGACCCATGACACCCCAGTTCAAGACCCACGACACCCTAGTTCAAGACCCACGACACCCTTAGTTCAAGACCCACGACACCCCAGTTCAAGACGCACGACCCCCTAGTTCAAGACCCACGACACCCCAGTTCAAGACCCACGACACCCCTAGTTCAAGACCCACGACACCCCAGTTCAAGACCCACGACACCCCTAGTTCAAGACCCATGACACCCTTAGTTCAAGACCCACGACACCCCAGTTCAATACCCACGACACCCCAGTTCAAGACCCACGACACCCCTAGTTCAAGACCCACGACACCCCAGTTCAAGACCCACGACACCCTTAGTTCAAGACTCACGACACCCCAGTTCAAGTCCCACGACACCCCTAGTTCAAGACCCACGACACCCCAGTTCAAGACCCACGACACCCCAGTTCAAGACCCACGATACTCTTAGTTCAAGACCCACGACACCCCAGTTCAAGACCCACGACACCCCTAGTTCAAGACCCATGACACCCCAGTTCAAGATCCACGACACCCCCTTCTTCCTCTTCTTCTTATCCTTCCTCTCCCAGTGAGCCGAAGCCGGAAGTATGACTGCCTCCCTCTGCGCCTTGACGAGCCTCTCCAGCTGCTCCTCGCTCACCCCGAACGCCGCTGCGAGCTCCGGACCCCTCATGTTCCGCAGCAGTGAGTTGGTCCCCATGAAGAACTGCGGCCGGTTCTTCATCGCCGACGTCGTGAAGCCAAAGAACTCCAGCGGTGATCCATGGGACGCGACCTGGCAGAAGGGGAAGTAGCGGGGAATCCAGAAGACGTCTCCCTCCGACACCTCGGCGTTCATGGCCGCTGAGCCGTTTGGATACACCACCTGAATACTCCCCGAACCACGGAGGACGACGCCGTACTCTGTCGTCGTTGGGTTAACGTGCGGTGATAGCATCGATCCCTGCATGCAAGTGTCATGCTCAATTCGCCACCTTAATTAGTAGTTCAATGAATTAACCTGACATGAAGATGTTTAGAAAATGGAATAGAAAGTTAATTATATATTAAGGCTTAATTGATGTCCCATGGATCATCGCTACTTCCCCTGTGGTCATGATAAGGAGGATGCCTGATGTTCCAGCTGCCGCCCGTCTCCGTGGAGCTTTTGCCTCCCATTAATCCGAAAAACTTGCGCATAATCTACAGAGAGAAGCCAAGTTTGAAGACATGATGATGATGAGAGAAAGCAAAATGGAAAAGATTTGAAGGTTGAAGGGGAAATTTAGCACACGATATGCTGACAGAGCAGCAGCTGCAAGGACTTCTGAGAAACAATGAACATCCAAAGTTTTATGCAATAAAAAAACAAAAAAAAAAAGGCATAAAAAACCATGACAGCTGAAGCCTCATGGAGATGGTAAACCCAAGCCAAGTTTGAGAAAAGCTCAAAGCAGTAATCAGTAACAACTGGACAGCTAAATAGAACCTAATGAAACCCTGATGCATGCCTCCCCAAGCACCAAGGCGTTCGGGGTGAGCGAGGAGCAGCTGGAGAGGCTCGTCAAGGCGCAGAGGGAGGCAGTCATACTTCCGGCTTCGGCTCACTGGGAGAGGAAGGATAAGAAGAAGAGGAAGAAGGGGGTGTCGTGGATCTTGAACTGGGGTGTCGTGGGTCTTGAACTAGGGGTGTCATGGGTCTTGAACTGGGGTGTCGTGGGTCTTCAACTGGGGTGTCGGGTCTTGAACTAAGAGTGTCGTGGGTCTTGAACTGGGGTGTCGTGGGTCTTGAACTGGGGTGTCGTGGGTCTTGAACTAAGGGTGTCGTGGGTCTTGAACTGGGGTGTCGTGGGTCTTGAACTGGGGTGTCGTGGGTCTTGATCTAAGGGTGTCATGGGTCTTGAACTAGGGGTGTCGTGGGTCTTGAACTGGGGTGTCGTGGGTCTTGAACTAGGGGTGTCGTGGGTCTTGAACTGGGGTGTCGTGGGTCTTGAACTAAGGGTGTCGTGGGTCTTGAACTGGGGTGTCGTGGGTCTTGAACTAAGGGTGTCGTGGGTCTTGAACTGGGGTGTCGTGGGTCTTGAACTGGGGTGTCGTGGGTCTTGAACTAAGGGTGTTGTGGGTCTTAAACTAGGGTATCGTGGGTCTTGAACTGGGGTGTCATGGGTCTTTAACTAGGGGTGTCATGGTCTTGAACTAGGGTGTCGTGGTCTTGAACTGGGATGTCGTGGGTCTTGAACTAGGATGTCGTGGGTCTTGAACTGGGGTGTCGTGGGTCTTGAACTAGGGGTGTCGTGGGTCTTGAACTGGGGTGTCGTGGGTCTTGAACTAGGGGTGTCGTGGGTCTTGAACTGGGGTGTCGTGGGTCTTGAACTGGGGTATCGTGTGTCTTGAACTGGGGGTGTCGTGGGTCTTGAACTAGGGTGTCATGGGTCTTGAACTGAGGGTGTCGTGGGTCTTGAACTAGGGTGTCGTGGGTCTTGAACTGGGGTGTCGTGGGTCTTGAACTAGGGGTGTCGTGGGTCTTGAACTGGGGTGTCGTGGGTCTTGAACTAAGGGTGTCGTGAGTCTTCCAGGCCAGAACCTTACGATTTTTTATCAGCAAAATCCAAATAAGATGGCGGGTTGAAGTAGGCTGGAGGGAAAGGGCATTTTCGTCTTCACACCAATGGTGAAAAGGCTGAACGACTTTTAATGGATGTACGATTAAAAAGTAACATTATCTCTCTGCTATTCTGTCCCATCATGTCAGGCCACATGGGATCCATGTGGACCAATAGAAAGGAGCGGTGCAGCCCATGTAGGCCTTGCTGCACCGGAGACGGTGTACAAAGTGTTTTCCTTGCCGCCTCTCCCTGCCTTGTGGAGTTCACTTGGATCCGAATCAACAAGGGCCCAGTACCAAGACTTTTCCTTTCCTTCCGTTGTTGGCCTTGGAAGAAACAGGATTTACACAAACCGGGGGCATTCTAATATTGTGGGCCGGTGGCCTGGTTTGTTTCTTAAAGGGCTATATGTCAGTGGGCCTCTGAGTCTGTGGTCCAATTAGAGGCACGGACGGCATTCCGGAAGCTTCATCCTCATTCCTCAGGGCATCTCTATCTCCATCTCTCTATCTCCCCGTCCCCGTCCCCCTCCCCCACCCTTTTATATTCCCTCCTCCCGACACCACTGCTCCCACCGCTACTGTGACCACTGCTCTGGGAGAGGAGAAGAAGAAGAGCTAGCGACGACGATGTCTGCTTATTGCGGAAAATATCGCGGTAACTCCATACGTCCTCTCGCACCTGATGATGATGATGGTGTACTCTTTCGCCTGAAAACATTTCATTAGATTTTTTTTTTAATGAGATTAACCTGAGTAGTTGCTTTTGGGCTGACACAGATTCGATTCTCTCTTCTTCTTCTTCTTTTTTATTTATTGTTTTTATTTTTATTATGGGATGAACCTTCTATTTCTCTTGGCCTAAAGAAGATTAGATTTTGTTTCCTTCGTGATTTGATTAAAAAGATTTGATTTTTTCCCTTTCTTTTTATCGGCTGAACGCTGTTTCTTCTCGGCTTTTTCTTTTTGTTTTCGTTCGAAATCCTTTTCCTCTATTTCTTCTCTATTGTGTTTCGTATAAATTCGTTTGCTTTCTTCGTTTTGTTTATTTGTCTTTTCCCTCTCATGCCGGAAAGGGTACTAGATCCTCTAACCTTGAAATAGTTCGAACTTTTTGTATTTTAATTGCTAGCATCAGTGTTGTGTTCTTTTAATTACCTTCCCTTTTTTTTTATCTTATGCTCTCCTGAACTTCTTTTTTTTCCCACGAGGGTTTTAAGCAGTGGCTTACTTCTTCCTTGTGTGTGTGGGCGCTGTGTGCCCGCGCGCGTGGCACAAATCTTTTATCATATAAAATGTGGTATTCTATTCCTATTTCCTAAGATTATGTTCTGTCTTCTTCTTCTATTCTACCTTTGGATGTCTTCTTGCAGAAGAAACTTTGTTGCTTCTCTGGATTATCAAATTTTATCTGATTAAATAGGAGTTAATGTTACTTATGTCTCTAGCTGGTTATTGCGGTAGTTCGAAACATCACTTGCATTTAAGAGCTTGATGTTAACTATTCTTGCACGACAATTAGTAATTACATGGTGGATGTCCTAACATGATTGAACTAATTAACATGTGAAGCCATCAACAGGGTTGAAGACAGTAAAGAACAAAATGAAGAAGGCTCTCTCATATTGCATGCACCTTGCTAAGAGTATTTTGTCACCCTTTAAGTGCATGAGGTAGATGCAACTGCCTTTAAAACATAGCAAACTGTCGATATGTCTGCATTTCATGGAGAAAAATGATTAAAAACATCAGATCCTAGATGCACTTTAGAAGAAAATAATGGAACCAACACTTTCTCGAGCCCAAATGAGGGCATGAGGGCCTCGAGCACAAAGGTTTTATGACATGAGAAGGCATCTGTCATGAATAATTCCATGCACTAAAATGGGCATCAAGAGAACTCTTAGTATTTCTGAATAGAATGATTGTAGCTTCTGCAGGGGTCTTTTGAAAATCTTTTGTTACTATCCTTGGTAATCCTGTGCATGTGAAAATGCATGACATAAATTTGTTGTTTTCCCTACACCATTGCATTTTTGTGTCTAGTCAGTTCATGGCTATATTTGCTGGATTGTTGGCTGAGTTATTGATGCTAGACAGTGTGACAAGCAACAATAGTAATGATAATTCTTGTGGTCTCATGTATTCGTGGAAAATGAAGAATCCTGATTTTACATGAAAGATATGTGCGTTTATACAGCCCAATCTCTAGCTTTAAGGTTTAGTAGCATGCTGGGTGTGGTTAGGCAGCTCTGTGGCCTCCTTTTTGTGGGAAAACTTGGTACTTATTTGGATGTGGAACCTTACTTGCCTTCTGTGTACCATATGTGGACTCAGTTATGTTTTTCTCTCTGAATAGACCTTTTATCCTTATTGGAGGCCTTGGTCTAATATGTCTCTGCATAAACTTGGTTTTTTTTTTTTCTCTCTCTCTCTCTCTCTCTCTCTCTCTCTCTCTCTCTCTCTTTTTCCCTTTCTGTGCAAAAGCTTTGATCTGCAATGAACCATTCTCAGACAATCTTACTGGACTGATAACCAATTGGGTTTTCTGGTTCTGGAGACCTGAACCTTATGTGATTTCTAGCTCCTCTCAATGCAGCCCTATACGTTTCTCCTTTTGCCTTCAAATTTGGTTCCACTACTGTTCTGGCTCTATGTTATTTTAAGCATTGCAGATATTTGATCTCTTGGATGGTTTTAGCTTCTGATTTCCTGTTATGCTGGTTTGCCATTACTATCACTGTGATCTGCTGATGCTACTGCCCACATTCTCTTAGTGGTTCTTTCCAGTTCCTCTCATTCTTATTCTAAACTGCTTTATGGCCTAAATACCAAAAGAGGGGCTCTTACAGAAGTCCCTAATGTGTTACCTAATCAAAGTTGAGCCTAGATATATATTTAGTGTATCTAAAACTTGCTTTTATCTTAGCCTGTGAAGTGCCTGTGTAAGCACAATTTAGGGTTTTCCTTCTCACTCAGTCAAGTTCAAAAGGTTATGTTGTGGCCTTCCCACTTCCGTTGTCATTATCATCTATAGCTTTTCCAATATCTGTATTCAAGTGGGATGGGCTCTGTAGAGTTGCTGTCGTCTTGGTAGAAATGGATAAGATATTTATGTTGTTCAGATACTTGTACAGCTGTTTTGGAATACTATCTTATTAAAAGCTTTCTCCTGCTTTGTCAAAGCAAAAGCAAAATTTACTTGTATGACAATTTCAGCCTCTATTTTTCTGTGAAAGTGTTTTTTTATTTTTATAAGTATAACTTGTTAGATCATTTAGGTTGTGTTGGCCTTTTCTTATATAATTTTTTAAAATTGTGCCTTATTTCCGTGCAAGATGGATTCCAATCTCCCTTTCCTTGCAGATGAACTTATTGCCAATGCAGCATACATTGGCACCCCTGGCAAGGGGATTCTTGCAGCTGATGAGTCCACTGGCACCATTGGCAAACGTCTAGCCAGCATCAATGTGGAGAATGTTGAAGCCAACCGCCGTGCATTGCGAGAGCTTCTCTTCTGTACTGCAGGTGCTCTACAATACCTCAGCGGTGTCATCCTTTTTGAGGAGACCCTTTACCAGAAGACGGCTGACGGAAAACCCTTCGTCGAAGTCCTCAAGGAAGGTGGGGTTCTCCCTGGCATCAAGGTAGACAAGGGTACTGTTGAGCTCTTTGGGACTAAAGGTGAGACCACAACACAAGGCCATGATGATCTTGGCAAGCGCTGCGCCAAGTATTATGAGGTAGGAGCTCGTTTTGCCAAGTGGCGTGCTGTCCTGAAGATTGGCCCAAATGAGCCATCCCAGCTTGCCATTAATGAGAATGCCGATGGGTTGGCTCGATATGCCATCATCTGCCAGGAGAATGGCCTTGTTCCGATTGTGGAGCCTGAGATCCTCGTTGATGGGCCCCATGACATCAATCGTTGTGCTGAGGTGACAGAGCGGGTGCTTGCTGCTTGTTATAAGGCACTGAACGATCACCACGTTCTCTTGGAAGGAAGCTTACTGAAGCCAAACATGGTGACTCCTGGGTCAGAATCCAAGAAGGTATCTCCAGAGGTGGTGGCTGAGTACACAGTGCGTGCACTCCAAAGAACTGTCCCGGCAGCTGTTCCAGCTATTGTCTTCCTTTCTGGCGGTCAGAGCGAGGAAGAGGCAACGTTGAACCTTAATGCGATGAACCAGCTTAAGGGGAAGAAGCCATGGTCACTCTCTTTCTCGTTTGGCCGTGCACTGCAGCAGAGCACGCTCAAGACATGGGCTGGAAAAGAGGAGAATGTTGAGAGGGCGAGGGCTGCTTTCCTATCTAGGTGCAAGGCAAACTCAGAGGCTACCTTAGGGGCGTACAAGGGAGATGCCGCCAAGGGAGAGGGTGTCTCAGAGAGCCTACATGTCAAGGACTACAAGTACTGATTTTTGTTCCTCTAGGTTTCTGGTCTGTTAACGAGTAATGAAGGAGAGAAGGGCGTGAAGTTGTTAGACTCTCTAGTTGTTTAGTACTTGGCCACTTGGCAGGTCTCTTATTAGGATTTAATAACCTGAGGTCATTTGGTACCTCAGGCAGGTGCTGCTGAGTCTTCGAATGTTTGCTTCTGTTGTATCCTGTTTGGTCTTCTGTTTGATTGTTCCAGCTGCTCTCCTCTGTAATGAAGTCATCTTTGAATAGAAATGTCATGTGTGGTTATCTTTATTAACTCTTGCTTTTTTTGTGTTCACGTCTTTCTGTGCCTCTGGACTAACAGTGCTAGTCCAGGTTAACTTGGTTGTGTTGTATGCAAGCCTGGTTTCGATTCTGGCTCTCACCTGGAGTGCTGTCCATGATGCAAATATTGGTGTTATTGCCTAATTGAGAAACAAGTTGAGCTTTCTGAGGTCTACTCTGTTTCCTTTTTATCTGCATGCATGCTTTAGTAGGCTGCCCGTGCTTGATGTGAGATTGTTGATGCCCTCGTGTCCTCATTCGAGCTATGCTTGGTGTTTAGATTCATGAAGAACCATATGGTGTTGAGTCGATCAAGTGGAACGTAAGACCATGGTTCTTGCTGCTTCAACAGTCATCTTCGTATACGAAGCACCTAACTTGTGTTACAAATGTGAGCTGTTCGTTTCTCTGCTCGTTCGTTCGTTCGTTCCTTCTGAGCTGTGGTAGATTAATTAACAGGTGGGTTGACATAATTTTAGAAAGCGAGGGCAAGGGAGATGGTTGACGGAGAGCACCCTTGGCCTTGTGGAGCCTATTGCCTGGAGTATGTTCCTGGCTGTATGAGCTGCCTTTATTAAACCGTCTGGGCCTCTGTATGGTATTGAGTGATATTTCTATGATTGTTATAAGATAATATATTTTCATATTAATATAATATAATTTAGTATTATAAAATTCTATTGTATTAATATGATATAGCATAAAGTTATGTTATGTTATTATATATTATAATTATAAGATTATAATATATCATATTAGTGTAATAATATAATATATTATGATTAGAATATTATAATTTACTTATAAAACATAATATATATTATAATATTGTATGATAAATATTAATTTTATATTTAATCAAACTATTGTGATATTAAAATGCTAAATAATAATAAACATTACAATAGCTGCAAAATATACCGAGTGTAATTTTGTTATTTCATAATAAATAATTATGGATTCCTATTCCATGTTAAATATGTTAATCATTGGATATTCAAGGATCTTTAGCCGTTAGCATTTAGCATGTCCAATGTGTGATCCTTGGTGATCATTCCGAGATAAGGATCATTGATAATCTAAAACTATTATGGTGGCCTTATTTGGATTACCAAGTAGGAAATTATTTATTGATGGTAAGCTGAAAGCAGGCTGGGCTGAGGCGGGCCATATGCCTATCCGGGCTTGATCCAAAAAGTTTTAAAAAAGTCTTGCTGCATCGTTCTCTGATACAGCAAACATGCACCAAGAGCACGGATTGATGGTCCGCATGTGTCACCGCGCATGTGGTGCGTGACAAGACCCATTGGGTCTCGGCATGTGCGGCGGCATGCGCGCCCGATGCACACTTGTTGCACCAAGTGTGCACCAATTAAACAGCTCTTTGAAGGATTCTTGATGCCAGCGGCTGGTAACAACATGTAGGCTTTGAGGGAAAGGATGTCTCAGTTGGAGGCAATGGTCGGGTTGCCTCAAGCAAACGAAGCGTCCCCTTTGTGGGCCCAAACTAAAGCATTGCAACCAACCAAATTCCTGCCTAGGCCTTCGGCCAGCCGTGTGCGCCACGCGCCCATCTGTGCCTTGCACCCGTGCTTCGAGCAACGGTTCACCACGTCATCCGACATTTTTCACGTCATGGTCCGACCTTTGCCATGTGGACTTCATGGTCAAGTCCTTGCTGGCACAAGGTGTGCCAAGGCCATGCCCATCCAATGTCTTGGTCATGTCCAAGCCCCATCCTTGGCCTGAAGCAACCTGTGAGTGCCTCTCCTAAATGTTATCGGCCGACCCAAGCGGGCGCACGGCCCAGCCGAGAGCGCGGCCCATGCGTCTAGACTGGCACGTGGCTAGCCTGGCAGCGGGCATGGGCAATCCGCCTAGCCAGCTAGCGTCGTATTTTGGGAGTTCATTTTGAGGCGGTTCTTTGGGAGCATCTCAGCCATTCATCCAAGTATCTAACAACCAGAAATGGAAGTGCACTTAGAGGCTTACGAAAGAGGTTCTTTGGCGGTGCTTTGGGCGGTTCTTTGGGACAATCAAGGCCCTCCAACCAACATCCAATGGCCAAGAATGAAGACCACTTGAAGGCTTACATGAAGGACTCTTAGGCGGTGCTTTGAGGCGATAATTTCTACGCGGATTCAACACGGATGGGCAGCGACTTTTTACCTATAAAAAAAAGGCAGCGCATCTTCATAGGAGACAATTCAGCAAGCATCTAGCATGCAATTTTGATCACACGGCTTGACCAACAAAGATCAAGGTTGTGCAGAGGTCTAGGCCAAGCAAGTTTGGATGCGGATGAGACTAGGTCGGTACGCACAGGAGGTGCACGGGTGCGAGGCACCAAGGTCAGTTTTGTGTTTTTTAGTGAGGTTGGGGCGGACACTTTGAGTGATCTTTGTAAGGGACAGAGATAAGTGTTTGGCCTATGGGAAACCTCATTGTATCCAAAGTTACTTAGTGGAAAGTTCTTTGATTGTAAAGACTTTGCTTCCCGTATATCGCTGTGTTTGTGGGACTTGGCTTGGGATTTTATTTTATTGTTGTAGGATCTAGGTTGGTTAGGAGATGGATCTTCTAACGCCATAATCAGTAGACGCAAGAACCTAGTGGCCATAGGGAGCGCTTGCACGTGTCGATTGAAAGCCCGGTGACAATTGGTATCAGAGCCCAGTTTAAGCAAGTTCCAAGCACAAGATATGGTGATGACTACTGATCGTGTGATCTATTTGGAGGGAATTGTGGGAGATCCAGAAGATGGATCAACCATGAATTTGGTAGCTATATGCACGGAGTTGAGCATGCAGTTGACCGAGTTGTGGACTTCATACAATCAGCTGATGGAGGCGCACGAGGGGCTGATTTGTGACCTCGAACATCAAATATGTAACAACAATGATCAGATCTGGCCATGAAGGAGAGATTGGAGCTTCGGATCCATGCTTTGGAGGAGGAGTTGATCCAACAAAAGTAGGAGGCGCGGAGTTCAGTCAACATGGTCGGCACTTCGGCAAAGGAAGCGAAGGTTCGGGAGCCTAAGGCCTTTGGTGGAGTCAGGAGCGCGACAGAGGTTGAGAATTTCATATAGGATATGGAAGTCTACTTCCGCACGGCGAAGATCCTAGCAGTCGATTAGGTGGATTAGGCCTCGACGTATTTGAAAGGCAACACCAAACATTGATGGAGAGCAAGGATGGCTGAGGATGACCGTGCGGGGCATCCCAGGATCGAGGCATGGGAGATCTTCAAGAGGGAGCTGAAGGGTCAGTTCCTGCCGAGCAACGCGGGTTGGCTTGCTCGAGAGAATCTGCGGAAGCTGCGGCAGACAGGGAGCATCTGGGAGTACGTGGTACAGTTCAGCATGCTACTTTTGGAGGTGTCCAACATGTCGGAGGAGGATAAACTTTTTAACTTCCTCGCAGGCCTACAAGGATGGGCACAGGCCGAGCTTCGTAGGAAGAAGGTGAGGGATATTCCTTCATTCTTCGTAGCATCAGAGGCGCTGGTGGACTTTCCCAGCAATACAACTTCGGGTAGTGGTGGCTAGAGCAAGGACAAGCGTAAGAGTACATCACCACCGCGGGGTCGAGCGGGCAAGAAAGAGGACATGCTAGCACATGCTGCAGCAAAACCAAAGGCATGAGCAAATTTCACCGGATGCTTCATATGCGGAGGACCGCATCTGGCACGAGAGTGTCCAAGAAAAGTGACGACACTAGCCACCATTACTAACCAAGAAGACAAGGCATCTGAAAGTTCAGAGGAAGGGCCAATAGTGAGGTTATCCCCACTAATAGCAATCGGAACATTGACCGCGATGGAGCAGAGCCAAGGTCTGATGCTCGTAAGGGCTCAGGTCAATGGGAGGATAGTACGGGCTTTGGTTGACACTAGCGCGATGCACAATTTTGTGAGCCAAGGAGCGGTGCACAAATTGGGTCTAGGAGCGCTTTCTAAGCCTTGTCAGGTGAAGCTCATAAACTCTGAGGAGATGGAGTTTTTGGGCCAAGCAGAGCCCACATTGGAGGTGGGCTTATGGCGAGGACGTTGCAGCATGAAAGTTCTACCACTCGGCAATCTCGACATGGTGTTGGGCATGTATTTCTTCATCAATGCCATGACCGAGGTTATGCCTCATCGCGGAGGCATCCTGATCCGAAGATGTAGACGCCCTTGTTTTATGCCAGCGGAGGAGCGAGGAGAGATGGCAAAGGGCTGGGGTGGAGCACCCCACCACCAGACTTGAGGTTGTGCGGCAACCTTGCGCCTAGGCGGCGGTGCACGCAAGCACTGAGGCGGCACATGCGCAGCAGGCTTAGGCATGTCAGCCTACAGCAGGAGGTAGTAGGCGGGATGGCTTGGCAAGTGGGCTATCCAATCGGGGAGGCATCAGGGAGTGCACATGGCAGGTGACCGCGTTGGGACCCGGAAGACTTTGGCCAGGAGGGCCAAGGTATGCGGTGACGAGGTGCGCCAAGAGGGCGCATAGTGCGACAATATCGAGCTCTGACATGGCTCAACGAGGACATCGAGATTTCAGCAGGAGGAGGATTGTTACTGACCAGCCCAGCTGGGCGCGTGGCCCAGCCAGGCGCGCAGCCCACACGTCCATGTTGGCACGCGGCCAACTTGGTAGCGGGCATGGGCAATCCGCCTAGCCAGCTAGCATCGTATTTTGAGAGTTCATTTTGAGGCGGTTCCTTGGGAGCATCTTAGCAATTCATCCAAGCATCCAACGGCCAGAAATGGAAGCGCACCTAGAGGCTTACGAAAGAGGTTCTTTGGCGGTGCTTTGGGTGGTTCTTTAGGCCAATCAAGGCCGTCCAACCAACATCCAATAGCCAAGAATGAAGACCACTTGGAGGCTTACGTGAAGGACTTTTAGGCGGTGCTTTGAGGCGAATTCAACACGGATGGGCAGCGACTTTCCACCTATAAAAGAAAGACATCGGGTCTTTATAGGAGGCAGTTCAACAAGCATCTAGCATGCAATTTTGATCATACGGCTTGACCAACAAAGATCAAGGCCGTATAGAGATCTTGGCCAGGCAAGTTTGGATGCGGATGAGACTAGGCCGGTATGCATAGGAGGTGCACGGGTGTGAGGCGACAAGGACAGTTTCGTGTTTCTAAGTGAGGTTGGGGCAGGCACTTCGAGTGATCTTCGTAAGGGACAGAGAGAAGTGTTTGGCCTATGAGCAACCTCATTATATCCAAAGTTAATTAGTGGAAAGTTCTTTGGTTGGGAAGACTTTACTTCTCATATATCGCTGTGTTTATGGAACTTGGCTTGGGGTTTTATTTTATTATTGTGGGGTCTAAGCTGGTTAGGAGAGGGATCTTCTAACGCCATCACCAGTAGACACAAGGACCTAGTGGCCATAGGGAGCGCTTGCACGTGCCGATCGAAAGCCCGGTAACATAAACATTCTATCGCAGCCTCCAGCCATCTGTTACCCCTGGGGTATAGGCAATTTGAGTAATATTGCTGCTTGGGCCCCTGGCCCTACGTGCGCCGGCCAGCCCCTTGCCATGCGCAGCCACGGCCGCACGCCCAAAGTTCCTGGGCAGCCCCTTCCTACGCACGCCCATGCGGCCATGGCCCAGTGCGGCCATGTGCGCCCACGGCCAAGGTCCAACGTAGCCAAGCATGCGCATGGCCATGGCCTGGCACGGCTATGGCCCTGCGGCCATGCGCCCATACGGCCAAGGCCCCCGTGCGGCCATGGGCATGCACGGCCAAGGCCCGCACAGCCATGGCCCTGCACGGTCATGGCCCTAAGCGGCCATGCGCCGGCATGGCCATGGGAGTGCACGGCAAGGCCCGTGTAGCCATGCGCCCATGCGGCCAAGGCCGGCGCGTTCATGCCCCGACACGGCCAAGTGCCAGCATGGTCATGGCCTGCACGGCCAACCTTGCATGGGTCAAGCTGAGTGTGACAAACCTCCCCCATCAGAAGAGCCCGATGTTCTCGGAGGGAGATTTGTTAAGTACTTGTCAATCTCTTTTTTAAACTGCCATAGGTTTGCCTCCTTTTCCCAACTAGCCTCACCCTCTAATTCACCCTTCCAATGAATCAGATATTTTGTCCTTCGGTTCTTCTTGCTGTGGCCCAAAGCCCAAGGAGCCAAGATCCTTTGAATCTCCTTCTCATACTGTTTCCACACAATAGGAGGAGCCCATTGTTCTTGCACCGAAGAAGGATCAGCACTTGGATGATAAGGCTTCAGAAAACTCAATGAAAAGTGGGTTGCATTTCCAGCCTATCAGGCAGCCACAGCCTGAGGAAACATTTCCCACCCTTTTAACAACTTCAAACAGACCATTATATCGTGGGATTAAGCCTCGGTGTGCGCTCTTTTGGCTAATTATTTTCTAGATTTCTAGGGTCAATTTCAACATGACTTGATCCTCCACATTGAACTCTAAGGGTCGATATCCCCGATCAACATACTTCTTCATTCGCTTTGCCGCCTTATGCAGGTTGTCTTGTGCCTCATCAAACATCTCCTGTTGGTCCCTAGCAAATCGATAGGCAGCAGGACATAGGCCCCCTTTCTTTTGTAAAGCCACCTCCTGAGGAGTAAGGGGCTATCGTCCTGTTGCCAACTCAAAGGGACTGAAGCCTATTCCAGAGGAGCAATGCAGATTGTAACAAAAATGAGCAAAGTCTAGCAATTTACCCAATTTCATTGATTTGCTAAGGCATAGTGCCGAAGATATTCCTTCAGAAGAGCATTCACTCGTTCAGTCTGGCCATCAGTCTGAGGGTGATTGGCAGTAGAGAACTTCAACTCTGAGCCTGCCAATTGGAAGAGATAGGTCCAAAACCTTCCCATGAATCGAGCATCCCGATCACTGATGATTTCTGCAGGTAACCCGAAGTGCTTCACCACAGATAGAATAAATCCGCAGTCACCCCTGTTGGGCATCCTGCTGGTGTTGGGATAAAGACATCATATTTAAAAAAGCGATCAACCACCACCAAGATGGATGATAGGCCGCTAACCTTTGGAAACCCGCCAATGAAAGTCCATGGAAACAGAAATCCATGGCTTCTCTCCAACTGGAAGAGGCTGCAGCAAGCCTGCTTCCTTCCGCCTTTCCACCTTGTCTTGTTGGCAGATAAGATAAGACTTGACATACGCTTCAATGTCTTGCTCCATCTTTGGCGAAATGAAGGAGCGAAATAAGAGAGCCATCATGTGCTCTCTGCTCGGATGACCAACCCATTGAGGGTCATGAGTTTCCCTCAACAACTGGTTTCGCAGTCCGCCGCCATGAGGAACATAAACACGACTGCCTTTTGCCATCAAAATACCATCTTCTAGCCAATATCTCTGAGTCTCCCAATCTCGGACTTGTTGAAGTAGCTTCTGATAACCCACATCCGACTGAGCAGTCTTTCGAATCTTATCAGAAAAATCTGCTTTAATTTAAGAGATAGCAGTAACCACCCCTTGGACGCCTCTCCTACTCAAGGCATTCGCAACCTGGTTATGCCTTCCAGGCTTGTGCTCTCTCTGAAAATCATATTCTACAAGAAATTCTTGCCATCGCGCCTGTCTAGAAGACAACTTCTTCTGAGTTAATAAGAAATTGTTGGCCACATTATCTGTCTTTACCACGAACTTGGTCCCCATCAATTAAACATGCCAAGTTTGTAGGCAATGCACCACCGCAAGCATCTGTTTCTCATGGGCAGAATATCATTGCTCGACATCTTTGAATTTCCAACTCTCAAAGGCAGCTGGATGTCCATCTTGCACCAGAACCCCTCCAACAGCCACATCAGAGGCATTGGTATGGACTTAAAAGGTTTGGCAAAGTTAAGCAACTGCAGAACTGGCTTTAAAGAAATGGCCACCTTAATATCTTCGAAAGCCTTCTGACAGCGATCTGACCACAGCCATGGTTGGTCTTTCTTCAGAAGATTCGTCAAAGGAGAGACTTTTCTTGAGTAGCTAGCCACAAATTTTTGATAATAATTGGCTAACCCAAAAAAAACTTCTCAACTTTGTCATCTTGCTGGGTATTGGCCATTCAGTGATGGCCTGCACCTTCCTTGCATCCATCCTCACCAACCCGTTGCACACAAGGTGCCCAAGGAACTTGATTTCCCTAAGGCAAAACTCACAATTTTTCCTTTTACATATAGGTCATTTTCCTTCAACCGAGCAAACACCTGCCTTAAGTGTTCTAAGTGATCCTTAAAGGACTCACTATATACAACGATATCATCCAGATTTATCAACCACCACAAACTTATCGATATAGTCATGAAATACATTGTTCATTAGATTGCAAAGGTAGCAGGGGCATTGATCAAGCCAAATGGTATAACAAGAAATTTAAAAGACCCATATCAACTAACCATAGTAGTCTTTGATTCATCTCCTTCCGCAATTCGGACTTGCCAATATTCTGATCACAGGTCTAACTTGGTAAAATGCATTGCCTTGGACAAGAAATTGAACAAGTCTACAATTAGAGCCACCAGATGCTTATTCTTTATAGTGACCTTGTTCAGGCCTCTATAGTCAATACAGAGATGAAGAGAACCATCTTGCTTCTCTTGGAACAGCACCGGAGCACCGAAAGGGGCCTTCGAAGGTTGAATCTTCCTGGAGTCCAACAGTTCACCCAACTGTTGCTTCAATTCGGCCAACTCCTTAAGCGACATACGATAGGGAGCCTTGGTTGGAGGTATGGTCCCTGGCACTAGTTCGAAGCGATGGTCTACGCCTCGCCAAGATGGAAGCCCCTTAGGCAGTTCATGGGGCATAACATCATTGAATTCCTGCAGAATTGTAGCCACCTCCCTTGGTACCTCTGCCATTTCTTTAGGCCCTACCTCCACAATTGCTGCGAGGTAGGTACCTTGGCCCTTCTTGCATCAACGGGCCAACTACCTTGCAGAGATAATCTCTACTTTTTGAACAGGATCCCTCCCTTGCCCAGCAACAAAGCAAGGTTTCTTCTCATCGTCGATGAGAATTCCACCCATATGTGGAATAATGGCAACTTTGGCGCCTATGAAAAAGTTGTTGCCAAGGATGACTTTAAAGTCATTGAGGGGCACCACCATCAGATCCAATCAGCCTTTCCACTCGCCGATTGATAACTTGACATCAAAGGCCATGCCTTTCACGGCCTATTCTTGGGAATTCACCATTTTCTTCGCAACAAAGTTATGAGTAGCACCAGTGTCTACCATAGACAAGACATGGTGCCCATTGACTTCATTCGGGACAAACATCAACCGGGGTCGATCCGTCGTTGCTTCCTCGGCTTGAAGGGCACCAAGTACTTGGAGAGGAGCTACATGTTCAAGGCCCTCCAAATCTGAATCACTCTCATCAACCAAGAGAGCATTCAATTTCGCCTTCTTAGGACAGTTTTTGGCATAATGAGGGCCATTGCATACATAGCATCCTAGATGAGGATTCCCTTTGTCCTTCTTCGATGAAGAGCCATCCTCCTTAGCCTTCATCTTAGCCTTGCCAAAGTCCTTGGTCTTCTTCCCACCACCTTCTTTCTGTTTAAGAGTCTTCTTAGGGAACTTGTTGGTGGGACGAGACTTTTTGGAAAGATCATGTGGGGGCTTGATAACCCGGATGTCCACCAATCATTCCGCAGTAGCCAAAGCGGTAAACAAGTCAGTCACCCCTTGTCTCCACAACTCCAATTGAGCCCATTATTAGAGGCCAAATAAGAAGTTAAACAACTTATCTGCCTTAGACATATCTTTGATATCTAACATAAGAGAACTGAACGCCTTTACGTAGTCCCTCATGTTGCCCTCTTGCTTCAGTTTCTTTAGGGCATCCATGGCAACTCAAAAAGTGTTGCAAGGAAGGAATCGATCCTTTAGTTCTTTTTTAGGGCCTCCCAAATTTGAATCTCGGGCCAGTTGAGGTCATTGGTCCATGTCCACCACCAAAGTTTTGCGTCATCCGTCAGATATGCTCAAGCGATAGGGATCATCTCCTCCACCAAGACAAGAGCAGCCTTAAAGTACTGCTCCATGTCCCAAAGAAAGTTTTCCAACTCCTTGGCACTTGAGTGCCATTGTAAGTGTGTAGATCACGGACCTTCATTTTGCTCTTTCCATCACACTGAGGATGGGTTGGCACCATCGACTTGAGCAGTCGGATATCCGACACCATCTCATCACCCGAAGTTGGGCCGCCACCACTGGCTCCTAAAGCATCAGTATGGTTGCTTGCAATGCTATAGTTTGCACCCACAAAGGGGACGCTTCGTCTACTTGAGGCAACCCATCCATTACCTCCAACTGAGACATCCTTTCCCTCAAAGCCTCCATGTTGTTACCAGCCACTGGCATCAAGAATCCTTCAAAGAGCCGTTTAATTGGGCTCTGATACCACTGTCACAAGGCCGAATGTTCGGACTAAATTTTCCTTGCAAATGCCTTGTGCGGTGCTAGACTTCCTCGAAGTTAGCCAGCCTTCGCCACTCAAGACAGAAGTAAAGATAATTTCGTTATAGAATTTTCAAGGTACATGCATACACTAGACCCACCCTAAAGGTCTTGCCAAAGTGGTGTGTGTCCTTTGCCAAAAGGCACCAGGGCTTATATAGCTTTGCGGTGGACAGTTCCCCTAACAGCTAGGAGTTTTCCAAACTCTGGCAACCGCACGGTCTGAGTATTAGCCATCTCATCCGAAAGCTACATGGGCGAGGCAGTTTGTGGAACCACCCGAACTCCCTCTTTGCAAGCATTTGAACTCTCGCCTGGGCCTTCGGCCAGCCATGTGCGCCACGCTCCCATCCGTGCCTTTTGCTCGTGCTCCGAGCAATGGTTCGCCATGTCATTCGACATTTGCCACGTCACGGTCCGACCTTTGCCATGTGGACTTCATGGTCAAGTCCTTGCCAGCGCAAGGTGTGCCAAGGCCACGCCCATCTGATGCCGTGGCCATGTCCAAGCCCCATCCTTGGCCTGAAGCAACCTGTGAGACCTCCCCTTAATATTTTGTCGCAGCCTTCAGCCATCTGCCACCTCAGGGGTACAAGCAATCTGAGCAACATTGCTGCCTGGGCCTTTGGCCCTACGCGTGCTAGCCAGCCCCTTACCATGCACAGCTATAGCCCAACGTGGCCACGATGCGCGCCCAAAGTTTCCGCGCGGCCAGCGCCCATGCGGCCATGGCCCAATGTTGCCATGCACGCCCGTGGCCAAGGTCCAGCGTGGCCAGGCGCACGCATGGCCATGGCCTGACGCAGCTATGGCCCTGTGCGGCCATGGGCGTGCGCGGACATGCGCTTGCGCAGCTAAGCTCCGCGCGGCCATGGGCATGTGCGGCCAAGGCTTGCGCGACCATGCTCCTATGTCGCCAAGGCCCCCGCGCAGCCATAGCCTGGCGCAACCATGGGCGCGCAAGGCCAAGGCCTGTGCAGCCATGCGTCGACGCAGCCATGAGCATGTGCGGCCATGCGCCCATGCAGCTAAGGCCGGTGCGACCAAATGTTGGCACAGTTATGGCCCGCACGGTCAATCTTGCATGGGTTAAGCCAAGTGTGACAAGCATGCAGCAAGTCTTTTCCAAAAGCTTTTGGGGCTCGGGCCAATTTTGACTTTGGCTCAGGCCGGATCCAGGGTCTAGTTATATCCAATCCAACTAAGTCCTTTTGTGTTCAAAGGCTGGGCTTATCTGAACTGGCTTGATTAATTTAAAATTGATAACGGCTGTGTGCATTGCTCTGCTTCATAAAAAAATAATTTTATTTTTCGTAAAAATAGATGAATGACCGCATGCAGTCCGTGCACAAGGCATTGCCGTTTAAAATTTTAGCCGAAAAGTTCGGACCCAGATAAAAAATTCTCGGCAGATAATGAGTTTTTGGGCTGGCTTCCGGGCTCCAACTTTGGGCCTGGGGCAATATCAGGCCGAGCCCAATCCATTATTGTCACCTGTTGACGAGCCCCGGGCTGGGGCCTGGACCCATTTTCTGTCCAATGTTCAGCCTGGCTCATGTTCCTGATCATGAAGTTGGAGGGTTCTAAATGTGGACTAGAAATCGGGCTACTTAGTCGGACCCTATTTTTTCCTTTTGTTTGAAATCGGACTTGAATAGTTGAGGTTCTGATCGGAAGCCGGTCGGGTGCTGTGTTTGTAGTTTGTAGTTTGTAGTTTGTACCCAGGCATATATTCCTGGCCTGCCTGCCAATCACATTCTTGGACGTAAGCAATTCAAGCTGCTGGCCTGCTGGTCTGGTCCATCATTCCCGCATGGGGTGGTACCACATCTTTCTTATTCCTCGTCTGGTACACCAGTTTCACCCCCCCCCCCCCCCCCCCCCTAGCTATAGTTCCTTTAAAAGCCCCTGCCAACCGGCGACATTGAAGCGTGAGTTTGTAATTACTACGGATACTCGTGGCCCCTTCATTCCAAGTCTCTAAATTCTATCTTCGAATCAACGCATGCCTCACGGCAAGCTCGATCGGCCGACTGACCCGGAAGAAGTATACGATTTTGAAATTTCACCATTTCTTCGTGCCATAATCATTGCTAAATAAATATATGGCAAGCTCTTGCTTTCCAAAGAAATCATTTAATTCGCGAACTAAATATTCAATGCCCATTAATGAAACCCTCTTTGCTCCACTCATCCCTCGATCGCCTCCCACAGATTCTGAGCTCCTCCTTCTCGACTCACCTTTCGAGTTTTCCCATCGATCATTTTCTTTCTTGCACCTTAATTTTCCCTTTTCACCCCCCGCGGCCCGCCTTAACCACGCGCATGCGCAAGCGCAACTCATTACCGCGCGTTGCTTCCTCTTCCTATAAAGCCCGGAGCAACGGCCGGGACCCATCTCACCAGCCACCAGAAGGGTGCTGGTGTCTGGCGAGCGTGCGGAGTGGGGTCCGGTACGTGGGTGCATGTGGTCGGTCTGCTCTTCTTCTTGTAATTTCCTATGACCGATCAGGTCCCCTTCTTAACTTAAGTCGCCTCTTGCAATGGTTTGTGGTTACTCACTCGAGTCATTCTCGTAAAGTACTCACGGGTTAACCAAGCGCCACTGTTGGGCTGGTGGGTGGTGGCACTGGCAGATGGGCCGGTGCAACGAATTAATACTCCCAACTGCATTTTCCAGCATCCCTTTTTATTTATTTACTATATATCCTCGTTTGTCTCCCTTACTAGTTTGCTACATCCCCACCACTGGTCTTCTCCTCTCCACCACCACCCTGCCCTGCCCTTCCATTCCCTTCCCTTCCCTTCCCTTCCGAGATAGTAGTCATGGCATCATCCTCTTCTCCCTCCCACCTTCAGCTTCTCTTCGCAGCACTAGCCTTCACCCTCTCCCTTCTAGTCCTTGTGCTCTTCAACAAGAATAAGGACACGAAGAAGAAAGCAGCCCTCAAGCTGCCTCCCGGCCCACCGGGCTGGCCCATCGTCGGCAACCTCTTCCAGGTGGCCTTCTCCGGTAAGCTCTTCATCCACCTGGCCCGCGACCTCTTCAAGGAGTACGGCCCCATCTACACCCTCCGCATGGGTGCCCGCACTCTCATAGTCATCGGCACGGCGGAGCTGGCCCACGAAGCCCTCATCGAGAAGGGCCAGCTCTTTGCTTCCCGCCCCGCCGAGAACCCCACCCGCACCATCTTCAGCTGCGACAAGTTCACCGTCAACTCCGCCGTCTACGGCCCCGAGTGGCGCTCCCTCCGCCGCAACATGGTCTCCGGCATGCTCTCCACAGCCCGCCTCCGCGAGTTCCATCCTATCCGCTCCGCCGCCATGGATCGCTTCATCGACCGCCTCCGCTGTGAGGCCGAAGCCTCCAGCGGCGCGGTCTGGGTCCTCCGTAATGCCCGCTTCGCCGTCTTCTGCATTCTCCTCGCCATGACCTTCGGCCTCCACCTCGACGAGGACGATATCGTCCGCATCGACGCCGTCATGAAGAAGGTCCTCATCACCCTCAACCCTCGCATCGACGACTACCTCCCCTTCCTCGGCTTCTTGTTTTACAAACAACGCCGCCATGCTCTGCAAGTCCGCAAAGAACAGATCGACACCATCCTCCCTCTCATCGAGAAAAGAAAAGTGATCCTTAAAGACCCGAAGATCGACCCGTCCGCCGCGCCGTTCTCATACCTCGACTCGCTCCTCGACCTCAAGGTGGAGGGCCGGAGCGCCGCCGCCACCCCCTCCGACGACGAGCTCGTCACCCTCTGCTCCGAGTTCATCAACGGCGGCACGGACACCACCGCAACCGCCATCGAGTGGGCCATCGCCCGTCTTATCGAGGACCCATCCAGGCAGGCCCGGATCCACGACGAGATACTCGCCGAGTGCGGCGACCGCCCGGTCGACGAGCGGGACACCGACAAGATGGTATACCTCCAGGCCTTCGTCAAGGAACTCCTGAGAAAGCACCCGCCAACGTACTTCTCCTTGACCCACGCGGCCATCCAACCGGCCAAGCTGGCTGGATACGATGTCCCGACCAACGCCAACTTGGATATCTTCCTGCCAACGATATCGGAGGATCCGAGATTCTGGTCGAACCCGATGGAGTTCAACCCGGACCGGTTCTTAACGGGCGGGGAGACCGCCGACATGACTGGGGTGACGGGGATCCGGATGATACCGTTCGGAGCCGGGCGGAGGGTATGCCCGGGACTGGGGATGGGGACCACCCACATCACTCTGATGGTGGCCCGGATGGTGCAGGCCTTCGAGTGGCGGGCCGACCCCTCCCAGCCCACGCTGGACTTTGGGGACAACGTTGAGTTCACCGTCGTCATGCGCAGGCCACTCTTGGCCATGGTCAAGCTCAGGAATTGAAGTAGTGGTACTCATTAAACCCCACCCACCCCACCCCACCCCATAGCAAGTTCCAAGGATGATATACATATATTTATATTTATATATAAATATATCGAGTCTGCGAGTCCAGCAGCAGTTGCTTTATTAATCTTTTTTTTGTCTTCCTTCTTTTGCTTAAACTTTGTGTTTATCTACAAGAGATGCGTCTCGCATCTGCATGCAATACGTATATTTCAGGAGTGTGTGTGTGTGTTTTTTTGTTTTGTGACCTCTAATTTGGAATTAGTGGCTTGTCATGGGTAAGCGACCGACCACATCCTGTATTGTATTGAATCTGAATGTGGGAGCATCAGTTACGGCAACTATATATATATACACGACGTGTCCTCTTTTATGACAACTTTCTTATTAGTTTGGCATGGTTTGGTTGCGGCGTGCGTACGTACGTACGTAGGGAGGTGGTGCAGAAGAGACGTCCGTTATTGCTTGATGCTGCGTCTGCCAAAGTTTGGCCGTGGAAAAGTGGATGGCTTCTTTCTGCTACCGGTGGTCGGCGTAGTACCTCGTCGTGAACGTTGAGTAGTAGTCCAGACGCTAGGATGCAGGAACCGCTGCCTTACGTACGTACGTAACCAGTCACGTGCACGTGCCAACAACTAGTATCTCGATCGAAGCAACCACTACTAGTGGCTGGAACAGTGGCACGTGCCAACAACTAGTATCTCGGAATAAATAAATGCTGTGCATTTCTAATTAAGAGCCGTTCAAAACCGTTGGCATGTTGAGTCAATGAAGTTAGGAGAACTTTTATTTTTCTATTCAATTCATTAATCTTTCCCTCTATTTAAAGGAATCACGCTGATCAGAAAAATTATTGGTGCAAGATAACGACGTATAAGAAGATGTGATTGTCTGCATGCAGCATGGATTTAGATGATCACATGACCGATCAGATCACCGCTTGAAAAGTCGATGGCGGAGTAGCTAGCTAGCCACCGAGGCGGTGTTTGACGTACGGTGAAATAAATTTGAATTTGTACCGATAGGCAAGGGATATATAGGATTTCCCTTGTGCAATAGAGTACATTCGATCTTTTGGTATTTGATTAGAGAGGTAAGCTAGGTGATGAGATGCAAGGGATAGGTGCACGTATTTATTATAATACACAGTACTGAATTAATTTCCTGATGGTTTATATATATATATATATTGATCTGTGATAGAGAGAGAAAATTTTCTTTCTTTCTTTCTTTTTGGGTATATATGCTTGGAGAGTGGATAAGGAGGATAAAGTAATTAAAATGGATTATCGCTAATTCTATCCGACTAATATGCGCAAGCTGACATTTTTCAGGTTAGTCCGAGTTTCTAAACAGATAATCCCTATAATTACCTTACAACCAAACATATGCAACAGCGATACCATCGAACACTAATGTTATTGTAAAAGTGGAATTTTTTTTTACAAATCATGAACTAATTAAGAGTCCAAGAAAAGTGTATGAGATTTGTTAGAAATAATTAAATTGTTAATATTAATAATATGATCTGTAAGATATATATGATGCATCAAAAAGCTAGCTAGTCTCTCGGGCAACTAACCATCATAGGGAAAAAACGTTAACCTTTCAATATTTGGTAATCCAGATGGCAAGCGTACGTTCAACTGTGACAAGGATTGTGATAATGATATAAAGTTTTAAATGATCTTCCCCTCGAAAAGCAAATCACCTAACAACAGCCATGATGATAAAGGTTCAAGTCCATCGTTTTTTTTTTTAAAATGTAGTACTAGTGGAGTGTAAAAATTCTGCCATGATATTTATTAAATTAGCAAAATTATAAAAGTTTACGAAAATTGCATGAGATTTAAGAGGGAAGGAGTACTGGGAGGCAAAAGATTACAAAACCGATCGATATGTGAATCCAAATGCTGATAGAGACAATTCAAGATTGCCTCACATAGCTAGGAAAAGGGGACAGAACTTCGTGGGGGGACTGAAGTCATGGATGATTTGTTTCCAGGAAAATTCTTATGCTTCGACTCTCGCAGCCAAGAGTCCTTGGTTAATGTGCTAGAAAAATAATAATAATAATAAATCACCATTAGTTGCCACGCGGGTCTTCCGCCATCCCGTCTGAACATGCACAGAGTGGTATATTGGGCTTTTGTTTCAAAATCTTAATTAGACGTGCTCAAGGAAGCAAGATAGATATGTAATTAAAGTGAGTTTTCTTGGGCACAAAATTAATGCCTGGTCGAATTAATGTTCCAAATCAGTTTATCAGCAGTACTATATACTGTATCAAGATCATAGATAAAGTGAGATTTCTCACGCGCTCGCATCATCCTTCGACCACTTGTAATCATTTCGACAAGATCTCTCAAATTTAATTGAAGACTCTTGGTACGTACAGCAGAGATATTTGTCCCAGTTATCTTAAAACGTAATGGCTGCATATTGAATAAATAGTTAAAGGTCCAGAAATTAATACTATATATATGCAGTCTAAGTCTTTCCATGAAATTAATCTCCTTCCAGTGTCACGATCGATTTCATTCCATGCATGCCTGGCCTGGCCTCACCGGCCACTAGGAAACTGTAGTACTCCACTCCTGCAGTACTCCCCATGCGCTCGATCGATCGGCCATGTAATTTGTTGGGCACTGCAAAAACGTCGGCCACATGCATGAGCAATGCGACCATTAAAAGTCTACAGCGAGCAAACATCTCACCATCTTAATTAATTAACCCCCGGAATGAGAGTTGCATCTACCATTCTACCGTGGCTATATGTATATATATATATATATATATATGTCAATGTCAGCCCACAGTAGTTGTTCACAAAAAATCTCATGCCACATCTGTGCCAGGCCATATATATTCTTTAGATAAAACTCACCTCGAGTATCCTGCATGTACATGCATGCAATTAGATCAAGACTTGGCTTAGTCTTCATCAATTTATAATAATATTCACACTAACACCACCACCTCCTTTTACACCTACCGATATTGCTCACTTACGTCCAACCCCATATATACTACTAATCCCAGTGGACGATATATATATTAGAGCTCGATCGGGAGCATCGATCATATATTGGATTTAATTTTATTGCACCTTAATTACAAAATTAATCGCATTGAATTCTTAGTCAAAAAAGAGAGGGGGGCTTGGAGCCAAGCAGGTGACAGTATCCGCATGCAAGGATCGAAAAGCACAAACTGGGAAGAAGTTGGTTGTTTTAATGTTACACCTTCCCATGCTCAAAGAGTACGTAGAAGATATACGTCTTATAATTAGAGGCTGAAAAAGAACCCGATTTATTAACTCGATCGGTTACTTATTTTGGGCTAAAAGTAGCTCTTCCACCGTATCCTGTGATCATATCAGGACATTCAGCTCATGTTGGTCCCAAAGAAAGAAGGATCAGGAGAGACACACAATTGTTTGAGAACCGCCTGAATGAAAAATTCACCATCAAAGGTGTTGGGGAGCGCGAAATACCCCCAAGATCACGGCTATAGCGTATATGAGTAATACAAAATTTTTTTACCGTTCTAATCTATGAGTATAAGATTATACATTCAGACTTGAACGTTGGAACAGCTTGATTTGATTGCTCGATCTCAACCTCTCAGCCTTCCGCCGTATTCCCGAAAATACCTTCCTTCTCTCACAAGATGGTAGGATCTCTCGGCCGACCTAGGGTTTCTTGTTTTTCTTTTTCCTCAAAAACGTTAACCCTAGCAACCAACTGAGAGGGTATTTATAGGGCTACAACAGGGACCAATAGGCAAATATGAAAAGGACTTCCCACGTAATCAAATCTCTATCCCGGGTTAGGATTCAATTACGTAAATTACAATTCATTCCACTAAAGAATTATAATTGTACTCCTAATTACATTCGAATTTATATTTTCAAGCCTTAATATTAAATACTTATTATCTCCCCACGTTAAGATAACAGATATCCACCAATTAAATTTAATTACTGACAATATAATTTAATTGGCTGTTATTATCCTTGAGACTTATCCACTTAACTTATTTGATGTATCGGATTCAAAATCCACTTGCAAGATTTGATACAATCAAAACTTATAAGCTTTCTCAAGGGGATATCATCAATCCAAATTAACAGGACGTGGATTCCTTCAACTATTAATATTCACCATATATATAATGTTATTGCCCAACCCACTGAGTTAATTGACTCATCTAGAATTTCACTCTATGTGTAATCAAAATAATAATCATTACATACACGTGTCTAGAAATAGAATTCGGATTAAGAGCATAAGTAATCATAATATTCATGAGTTTTAAATTATTTTATAAAGTCAGTATAAAATAATTAACTCAACTAGGTCCTGTTCAATACACACAAAGTGTACTAACACAAATAGTTAGAATAAATAATTCCCCGTAGTCAAGACAGACCTACTAAAAATTTGTGCTACAGTTCTACTGATGGTGTGTCCAATTCCATCTAAAACTGTGAACAATAAACTTGTATTCCAAAAGAACCGATGATCTAGTCTTCTGTGTGTAAGCCGTACTCTACACACTAGATCAAATACTCTATGTAAATACTAGACACTTGCACATATATATATAAATATAGTAAATGACACACATTGCTCAAAATGAATTCTCATTAAAATGTAAAGACATAACATAAAGCATATCTTTTAGTCTATATCTCTATCAAAAGGACACCTCAGTATCAGAAAAACAAAAACCACCAAACTAGCTCACTGCGTTTAGAACTTAATTAAAACACATTCAACTGAGAGCACAACATTGGTTACACCTAAATTTATTATGGATTTTCCCAACCGTACGTTATACACATCGTCGAATACTATCCTTTCAGGATCCAGTCTTGACAAGAACAGGTGGAAAATCGAATAACAAGATGACTTTATCAATGGCTGTAGAGAACTTTTCCGCGTACTCGAGGTGGCTGGGATGGTTCGTGTAATTAAATGGCCAGGTCATCTGGGCTTCTTCTAAATGTTAACAAGAACATATGAGTGAACCCTTGTGTTAGCATATCTCATCGTTCAGCACATTCTGTCCCCTGCATCAGATCGAAGAAAAATAAGATCATAGCTAACTAATATATATATATATATATATATATATATATATATATATATATATATATATATATATATAATATAGTTAAGACACCAGGCTAGGAACTCATGATAGACTTGAAAACTTTTGAATTAAAAAGTTTTGAAATTATGATCACCAACTTGATTCGCGTTATTAATTTCGTTTTCACGATGAACTCACATTAATTATGATGTGGCTGGTCAGGCCACGTGTAGGCTAACGAAAGAGATGATTGACGAAACCTTGGACTCTAGGTCCCTTTGGTCTCAGACTGCAGGTCCTCTCGGCCTCGAACTCCAGGTTCTTTTGGCCTCGGACTCTAGGTTCCCTCGGCTTCGAACCCCAGATCCCCTCGATCTCGAGCCGTTTGACATCGGCACGTGGTCCACTAACCGTTCATAGCTGCCACGTGGCCCACTAACCATCTGCCACCGCACGTGATCACTATTCGTTACGGCACACGCCTGACGTGACTAGACCCACATGCCACCTGAGGCGCCGCGTCTAGCAGAGGGCTAGCAGGGCGGGACACTTCTGACATGCTCAGTGTTTGTTGCGGCACGTCTTTATCAGTCTTGCCATCTGTTCACTACCAGATAATAACGTCTCTGAATCAACCATCTTCCTAAAGCAGGAAAAGGGACCGGCGGACAGGGATAAGAACCTTTACTCGCAACGAGAGAAGGGATTTGAACTCAAGCTCTCTAACTATTTTCCATTAGCTCTTTCTTCAATGTTCCCGAGTGGCTTATTTGAGCGTCGAAGGATCCTCACCGATGCAATCAGTCTTCGAAAACTTTCTTGCAGGAACTTCATTCGAAAAAAGCTCTCTATTTTCTTTCTGATATTCGAGGAACGCAACTTGGCGATAATAAATTAGATATATATATATATATATATATATATATATATATATATATATATATGCATGGGGAAATCAGTACTGGTGTGGTTCGGCACAAAATGTTAAAGTGAAAATACTTCCTACCAACCTTGGGTAGGAAATTAGCGAGTCCTTGCTTGCAGTAATATTATTCTTTTTGTTAATTGAGATGAATACTTTGGAATATGAAATTTAAATGAACAAGGATCCATATTCCATGATATAGAGAGAGAGAGAGGACTCGCCTGTCATATTGTGATAGATCCGAAGGGCATTACTAGCTTCTATAGGCTTCAATATAAATCATTAATACAGATGGTTATTACCTTGAACCCAAGTATTCCCTGGGAAAAAACATGGGAAACCATCCTAAAGTGATACAGTTTCATCAGAACTGCTAAATAATATTTAAGGAACTACCATGGATCGGAAAAGAGCAAGCATCGGTAGTACCATTCAAATGACCGGACAGTGTCCATATCAGCAACAAACCCTCACATCCCTTCCATGCATGAGAGCTTCTCCACTACAACGCCAACCTTGAACTAGAACCAAACGCTTAAAGTCTCCCACTGGTTGATCCTCCGGGAAGTAGCCGAAGTGGGAGAATGTTGAAAAGAAGTCTTAAAAAAAAAGGGACCCATGCGTGGGCCGTGGGGGTGAGCCACCAGCGATATAGGTGCTATACAATTCAGGATGTATGATCAATCAAGCCTGAATTTTTCTTACTTTTTTTATATTATTATTGATCTTTTTCTATAGGCATGGAGTCGTTGGGTTACACCTTCATGCGATCGTGATCGTGATGAAAGATTTGGATGAGTCGGATCATTATATCTTGTTCGAATGAGTTGGATCGTTGTACCTTGAAGACAGATCGCCAACAATCTACACGAATGGATGAAAACTAATTCTTAGGCAGTGTTTAACATGTCTCAGTCCAGGTTCGATTCTCAACTTCTTTTATTTTTAATTTCTTTATGCATTTAAATTTTTAGATAAAATTAATTTCTAGTAATTTCTAGGAAGATATTTTTGCAAATATCAAAAATATTTTTCAATAGCTAAGGATCAATTTTTCTTTTCACTAGAAATTATTAGTTTTTTATTATAATTGATGCTCCTGTTTAAATAATTTTTTTAAAAATAATTAGTAATTTATGTTCATTATCTTGTCTTTAAATTTTTTAAAGATGTCCAATCCTTTTTTCTATGGAGAAGCATTTGAAAATAAATGACTCCATCATTCTGCTAAGAACATAACTAGTAGAGGCAATGTTTTAACATATGCCTAGGAAGCATTGTTAACTCCTAATAATGGCCCATCGCTGTAACTAATACATGTAATATATGGATATGGAACTGGTGCATGTTTGATATGACAAAGAAATATTTCAATTCTTTTTATATAATTAAAACAGGATCCAGATACTCTTGAGAAATGCATGAATACTTCCCAGATGTGCATCCAAACACTTTCAGGATACTCTAGGTATACATCTTGGATTTGTCTTTGCATGAGCCTACATAAGAGCGGCTGCATTTCTGGTGTGGTAGTACAATAATAATTGGGCTGTATATATGCAACGAAATAAGCTAATCTTCTTGTGTATAGAAGGTGCTAAGCAAACATGTTGTCTCAAAAGAAGTGCTTTTAAGACCCATGTGTAGCCCAACCCCATAGACTAGCTGCCTATAAGGTATGCAGTGTGGTCAAGGAACTACATACACATTCATCGGCACATGTGGCCTTATGCATTGCATTTTAAAACAGTGAGCAAAAACAATCTGGCCCAGTACAGATCAGCATTTGAAACTTTGTTTTTTTTACGTTGAAATCAACTAGTAGTCTAGTTGGTATTGTGAAATTAATTTTTTAGTTAAAAATTATTGGAGAAGTTATATTTTGTGCTATCAAACACTAAATCGTAGCACACACAGAAAACTTAACCTAATGATAATTTTTAATATCTATTTCTGTATTTTGCTATTATTTTAAAGGGGTCATTTGTGCCTTCTCTCCCCATCCATGTATAAGACATAACGTTAGATTTTTGTAATGTATACTGATGGGGCCAGTTGACCCATGAAAAATAAAATTTTTTTGGATGGCCCCAATGATCGACAGCCCAAAGACAGACGGCCCCAAGGGCCGACACCTCCATGACCGACAGCCCCAAAGACCGACACCTCCAAGGCGTCCAAGACCGACGGCCCCAAAGGCCGACACCTCCAAGGCATCCAAGACCGATGGCCCCAAAAGCCGACACCTCCAAGACCAACGGTCCCAAAGGCCGATGGCTCCAAGACCGATGGCCCCAAAGGCCGACACCTCCAAGACCGACGGCCCCAAAGGCCGACGGCTCCAAGACCAACGGCACCAAAGGCCGACACCTCCAAGACCGACGGCTCCATGACTGATGACCCTAAAGGCCGACACCTCCAAAGGCCGACACCTCCAAAGACCGACGGCCCCAAAGGCCGATACCTCCAAAGGCTGACACCTCCAAAGACCGATGGCCCCAAAGGCTGACACCTCCAAAGGCCGACACCTCCAAAGACCGATGGCTCCAAAGGCCGACACATCCTAGGCGTCTAAGACCGACGGCCCCAAAGGCCGACACCTCCAAGACCGACGGCCCCAAAGGCTGACGGCTCCAAGACCGACACCTCCAAAGGCCGACACCTCCAAAGGCCGACACCTCCAAGACCGACGGCTCCATGACCGACAGCTCCAAGACCGGCACTCTCCTAGCCGGCCCCCCACGTCTCCAAGCTAGGCAGCCCTGGTACTTCTCAGCAGGCCCCGGCGTGTCCAAGCTAGGCGGCCCCAGCATCTTCCCAGCCGACCTCGGCGTGTCCAAGCTAGGCGGCCCCGGCGTGTCCAAGCTAGGCGGCCTAGCACCTCCCAGGCGGCCCCGACACTCTCCTAACCGGCCCCCTACATCTCCAAGCTAGGCGGCCCAGGCACCTCCCAGCCGGCCCCGGAACTTCCCAGGCAGCCCCGGCACCTTCCTAGCCGGCCCCCTACGTCTCCAGGCTATGCGGCCCCGGCATGTCCAAGCTAGGCGGCCCTGGCATGTCCAAGCTAGGCGGCCCCGACACTTCCCAGCCGGTCCCGGCATCTTCCTAGCCAGCCCCCTACGTCTCCAAGCTAGGCGGCCCAGGCACCTCCCAATCGGCCCCGGCAACTTCCTAGCCAATCCCGGCACCTTCCAGTCGACCCCGACACTCTCCTACTCGGCCCCGGCGTCTCTAGTTCCGCCGAGTCGGCCAAGGCCATCCTTGGCCGGCCCGACTCGGCCTCGGCATCTCCGGTTCCATCGAGTCAGCCAAGGCCATCCTCGGCCGGCCCGACTCGGCCCCGGCATCTCCGGTTCCGCCGAGTCAGCCAAGGCCATCCTTGGCAGGCCCGACTCGGCCCTGGCGTCTCTAGTTTCGCCGAGTCGGCCAAGGCCATCCTTGGCCGGCCCGACTCGGCCCTGGCATCTCCAGTTCCGTCGAGTCAACTAAGGCCATCCTCGGCCGGCCCGACTCGGCCCCAGCGTCTCCAGTTCTGCCGAGTCGGCCAAGGCCATCCCCGGCCGGCCTGACTCGGCCCCGGCGCCTCCAAGTCTGTTGATTCGGCTCCACCCCGGCACTGTCTTGCCAGCGGGATTGGCCCCAGCCATCTTGGGTTGACCTGGCTTGGCCCTGATAAGACGGGATTTCCCAGTTCCCGCCAGATCAGCCCCAGCGGTTCAAGAAACCGCCTCTCTGACGCGCGCGGCCCGACAGCGCCAGACGCGCGCCGCTCGACAGCCCCGCCGGCTGATGGGACGTAGCCCACTAACTAGCCCAGATTCACGCAAGGGCTCAGCAGATCTTTTGACTTCACGCAATCCCATGTGATTATGCCAGGATCAACCCCTATAAAAAGGTGAATCCACCCAGTAAATAGGTATGCGCGATAACCCCCAAAATTTCCATTTCAACTCTCAGAAAGGGATTCCTCCTCTCTGAGATCCCTCTTTCCACACTAAAGGGCCTCACTCGAGCCCCACTTCAGCTGTGACTTAGTCACTAACTTGGCCGCCGAAGGGTCCCATCGGAGACCCCCTCCGGTCTCGGGACTTTTCTGCAGGTGACTTGGTGAAGAAGAGCCTCCATTCCCGACGTCCAGGAGAGGTGATTGAGCATCATCAGATTGGCGCGCCAGGAAGGGGGGATAAGAAAAAGTAGCGAATGTTCTCCCTGAGCTACATCTCTCTCCCTCTCTTCTCTTCAAGAAGCCATGGTGGTGACGCGAGCTCGGGATGCCTCCGTCAGCTGCCCGGCGAGGCTCCTCCCGCCAGCTAGATAGCAGGAGGCCAATTCCCCTGCTGCCGACCCTCTAGTTGCCTGCCCGCCGCCGGAGGCCATTGACCAAATAGCGGAGCGGCTGGCAACTCTTTCCCAGCAAGTCCAGAATCTCATCGCCATGGTCCACGGGCTCCAGCAACAACAGTCCGTGGCCACCCAGCATCAGACTGCTCCCCTCGCCAGTCAACAGTCGACGAGGGGAGGTTCTCCTCAGCGGGAGGCCAATCAGCGAGAGACCGGCCGACGTCAGGTTTCCCCTAGGAAGCCTCAACGCGAGCCCTCCAAGCAGCCACGGTCCCCTGATCGCGGCACCAAATCTTCTCCCAAGCCACATCATCACAAGGAACCCAGGCGAAAGTCCCAACTTTCGTCTCCATCTCCTTCTGCCTCTTCTTCTTCTTCCTTCGAGCCATCTCGGAGGGCCCCGACGATCGGCCTCCAGGCGGAGGAACACCTGGAAGAGTACAACAAGCGACTAGATGAGCTCACCAGAAAGATCAACCATCAACCGGAGGAAGAGTTCGACACTCGTCCTCCTTACACTCGCCACATACTGGAGGAACCGGTTCCCTCCAGGTTCCGCTTCCCCCAGGTGGACCCGTACGATGGTACGACGGATCCTCTCGATCACCTCGAGAGTTACAAAGCTATGATGCAAATCCAGGACGCTTTAGACGCCCTTCTCTGCAAAGCCTTCCCTGCCACCCTGCGGAAGGCCGCCCGTGCATGGCACTCACGCCTGCCCCCTCACAGCATTGACTCCTCCCGGGAGCTGGAGAAAGCCTTTCTGGCACACTTCGATGCCTGTCGGTGAATCCCAAGGGTGGCCGACAGTCTCTTCTCCGTCCGTCAGAAGGAGGGAGAGTCTCTGCAGGACTTTGTGTCCCGGTTCAAGGCCGCCGCCCTCAAGATCTATCATCTCGACGATGCGGTGGCAGCACTGGCGTTGAAGCAGGGACTCCTCCCGTCCCGCTTCACTTGCTCCTTGGATAAGAAGCCCCCAAGCTCTTATTCCGATCTCCTCCTCCGAGCTCAGAAATATATCCGCGCAGATGAAGCCGACTTCACCCGCCGGGAATCTTCAAGAAACTCCAGCAGGCCCCCTCGACACAGGCATGCTAACCCGCCTCACCGTTCCGAGAACAGGCGTCGGAGCCCCGTCCCCGACGAGAGTAAGCTCACGCCTCTTCTAGCCCCTCGATCCCACATCCTGATGGAGATCGAGGGTGAGCCTTATCTCCAACGTCCTCCTCCCATGAAGAAAGGTCCTCCCCACGACGTGAGCCGCTACTGCCGTTTCCACCGGGATTACGGCCATGACACCGACAGCTGCTACAGCTTGAAGCGGACCATCGAGGAGCTCATCCAGTGGGGCTACCTCGGCAAGTATGTCCAGAAGATGCAACAGCCGCTGCCGGCCATCATGGGGCCTCCACCAGCTCAAGCCACCGTCGACAACACTCCCACGGAGCGAACGATCAGGATGGTGTCCTGGGGATCATCTTCTGCACCTAAACAGCCGAGGGGGGAGGAGTTTCCGGGTAATGCACTTCCTGAGAGGGTCCCTGCCGCATCACCGAAACACTCCACCGGGGGGCATACAAACTAGAGGAACTCGATGGGAAACCCGTTCCATGTACCTGGAACGCGGACAACCTCCGCCAGTATTACCAATGATGTACTCCCAGAAGCATGAGTAATAAAGAAGGCCCCTTCTGATGCCACAGCTTGTTCTACCTTGCGCCAAGTCTCCCAAAAGGAGCTCACCGGCATCGCGGCCCATGGGACACCACTCGGCCCCGGCACGGCAGTGCCCCCGAGTAGGTTAAGACCCTAAAGGCTTTGTACCCGGCTGAGTCGCCACTTGGGCGGAACACAAACTCCCAAGATGGTTCAAAAGGAGCTCACTGGCATCGCGGCCCATGGGACACCACTCGGCCCCGACCCGGCGGTGCCTCCGAGTAGGTTAAGACCCTAAAGGCTTCGTACCCGGCTGAGTCGCCACTTAGGCAGAACACAAACCCCCAAGATGGTTCAAAAGGAGCTCACTGGCATCGCGGCCCACGGGACACCACTCGGCCTCGGCACGGCGGTGCCCCCGAGTAGGTTAAGACCCTAAAGGCTCCGTACCCGGCTGAGTCGCCACTTGGGCGAAACACAAACCCCCAGGTTGGTTCAAAAGGAGCTCACTGGCATCGCGGCCCACGGGACACCACTCGGCCTTAGCACGGCGGTGCCCCTGAGTAGGTTAAGTCCCTAAAGGCTTTGTACCCGGCTGATTCGCCACTTGGACGGAACACAAACCCCCAAGATGGTTCAAAAGGAGCTCACTGGCATCGTGGCCCACGGAACACCACTCGGCCCGGCACGACGGTGCCCCCGAGTAGGTTAAGACCCTAAAGGCTCTGTACCCGGCTGAGTCACCACTTGGATGGAACACAAACCCCCAAGATAGTTCAAAAGGAGCTCACTGGCATCGCGGCCGACGGGACACCACTCGGCCCCGGCACGACGGTGCCCCCGAGTAGGTTAAGACCCTAAAGGCTCCATACCCGGCTGAGTCACCACTTGGGCGGAACACAAACCCCCAAGAAGGTTCAAAAGGAGCTCATTGGCATTGCGGCCCATGGGACACCACTCGGCCCCGGCACGGCGGTGCCCCGAGTAGGTTAAGACCCTAAAGGCTCCATACCCGGCTGAGTCGCCACTTGGGCGGAACACAAACCCCCAAGATGGTTCAAAAGGAGCTCAATGGCATTGCGGCCCACGGGACACCACTCGGCCCCAGCACGGCGGTGCCCCCGAGTAGGTTAAGTTCCTAAAGGCTCCGTACCCGGCTGAGTCGCCACTTGGGCAGAACACAAACCCCCAAGATGGTTCAAAAGGAGCTCACTGGCATCGCGGCCCATGGGACACCACTCGGCCTCGGTACGGCGGTGCCCCCGAGTAGGTTAAGACCCTAAAGGCTCCGTACCCGGCTGAGTCGCCACTTGGGCAGAACACAAACCCCCAAGATGGTTCAAAAGGAGCTCACTGGCATCGCGGCCCATGGAACACCACTTGGCCCCGGCACGGCGGTGCCCCCGAGTAGGTTAAGACCCTAAAGGCTTCATACCCGGCTGAGTCGCCCCTCGCAGCGGTTCCCACACCCCCGAGGCGGTTCAAAAGGAACCTGACGACTCTCAGCTCTCAGGTCACCCTCCTGGGTTCAAAAGACTTCCAGACTCTGCGTTGGGAGAGAATTACTAGCCGCCCTTAGCTAGCCAAAGAAGGCACGCAGACGCCATCCAAGGCAGCGCAAGAGGAAAGAGGTTTCTCCACCCAGAAGGAATCATAGTTAAAGCCAACATGAAAGAGCAGATGCCAAGGTAAAAGTTCTACACTCCTTTCGCTTAGCTGATGCGGGGCACGCAAGCTCAAGGAGTGTGGGGGGCATTTGATGGGGCCAGTTGACCCCATGAGAAATAAAATTCTTTTGGATGGCCCCAATGGCCGATAGCCCAAAGATCGATGGCCCCAAGGGCTGACACCTCCAAGACCGATGGCCCCAAAGGCCGACACCTCCAAGGCATCCAAGACCGACGGCCCCAAAGGACGACACCTCCAAGGCCGACATCTCCAAGACCGATGGCTCCAAGACCGATGGCCCCAAAGGCCGACACCTCCAAGACCGACGGCCCCAAAGGCCGATGGCTCCAAGACCGACGGCCCCAAAGGCCGACACCTCCAAGACCGACGGCTCCATGACCGACGACCCTAAAGGCCGACACCTCCAAAGGCCGACACCTCCAAAGACCGATGGCCCCAAAGGCCGACACCTCCAAAGGCCGACACCTCCAAAGACCGACGGCCCCAAAGGCTGACACCTCCAAGACTGACGGCCCCAAAGGCCGACGGCTCCAAGACCGACACCTCCAAAGGCCGACACCTCCAAAGGCCAACACCTCCCAGACCGACAGCTCCATGACCGATAGCTCCAAGACCGGCACTCTCCTAGCCGGCCCCCCACGTCTCCAAGCTAGGCGGCCCCAGCACTTCCCAGCAGGCCCCGGCGTGTCCAAGCTAAGCGGCCCTGGCATCTTCCCAGCCGGCCCCGGCATGTCCAAGCTAAGCGGCCCTGGCATCTTCCCAGCCGGCCCCGGCGTGTCCAAGCTAGGCGGCCCGGCACCTCCCAGGCGGCCCCGGCACTCTCCTAGCCGGCCCCCTACGTCTCCAAGCTAGGCGGCTCAGGCACCTCCCAGCCGGCCCCGGAACTTCCCAGGCGGCCCCGACACCTTCCTAGCCGGCCCCCTACGTCTCCAGGCTAGGCGGCCCCGGCGTGTCCAAGCTACGCGTGTCCAAGCTAGGTGGCCCCGGCATCTTCCTAGCCGGCCTACGTCTCTAGGCTAGGCGGCCCAGGCACCTCCCAATCGGCCCCGGCAACTTCCTAGCCAGCCTCGGCACCTCCTAGTTGACCCCGACACTCTCCTACTCGGCCCTGGCATCTCCAGTTCTGCCGAGTCGGCCAAGGCCATCCCCGGCCGGCCCGACTCGGCCTCGGCATCTCCGTTTCTGCTGAGTCGGCCAAGGCCATCTTTGGCCGGCCCGACTCGGCCCCGGCGTCTCCAGTTCCACCGAGTCGGCCAAGGCCATGCTTGGCCAGCCCGACTCGGCCCCGGCGTCTCCAGTTCCGCCGAGTCGGCCAAGGCCATGCTTGGCCGACCCGACTCGGCCCCGGCGTCTCCAGTTCCGCCGAGTCGACCAAGGCCATCCCTAGCTGGCCCGACTCGGCCCCGGCATCTCCAGTTTTGCCGAGTCGGCCAAGGCCATCCCCGGCCGGCCCGACTCGGCCCCGGCATCTCCAGTTCCGCCGAGTCGGCCAAGGCCATCCCCGGCCGGCCCGACTCGGCCCCGGCGTCTCCAGTTCCGCCGAGTCGGCCAAGGCCATCCCCGGCCGGCCTGACTCGGCCCCGGTGCCTCCAAGTCCATCGATTCGGCCCCGCCCCGGCACTGTCTTGCCAGCGGGATTGACCCCAGCCATCTTGGGTCGACCCGGCTCGGCCCTGATAAGACGAAATTTCTCAGTTCTCGCCAGATCAGCCCCAGCAGTTCAAGAAACCGCCTCTCTGACGCGCGCCGCCCGACAGCCCTGCCGGCCGATGGGACGTAGCCCACTAACCAGCCTAGATTCATGTAAGGGCTCAGCATATCTTCTGACTTCACGCGATGCTACGTGATCATGCCAGGATCAAACCCTATAAAAAGGTGAATCCATCCAGTAAACAGGTATGCGCGATAACCCCCAAAATCTCCATCTCAACTCTCAGAAAGGGATTCTTCCTCTCTGAGATCCCTCTTTCCATACTAAAAGGGCTCACTCGAGCTCCACTTCAGCTGTGACCTCAGTCACTAACTTGGCCACCGGAGGGTCCCACCGGAGACCCCTTCCGATCCCGGGACTTTTCTGTAGGTGATCTGGTGAAGAAGAGCCTCCGTTCCTGACGTCTAGGAGAGGTGATTGAGCGTCATCATATACTTATGAAAGATTCTATTGGGATAAGATTTCTGCAATTTGATAATGTAAGTTGATTGCATATAATTTATTTTCATGCTTTAAAGTTATATAGTATGAGGAAGTTATATTTCTTTCATTTTTTTTGTTTCAAGTCTTGATGGACTGTTCCTTATAAATGTTTGTCTTCTTAAGTATGAAGCTTCAGCCTCATCATATTAATTTTCATATCATGTTATTTGGAACAATATATGCCTTCTTTGCATGAGATGACACCATGAAAACTTATTTTCGGATTAACTGTACCGAGCATGTGCATAGCACCAACCGCTTGCTAGCCATCCCAGCTAACACATATATTGCTCTGGAAGTTTGATATCATATTTGTTGTAGATATGCCTAAGATAAGTTTTTTTTTTTATCTCAGCTTTGTAACTTCAGAATTTATAGATGGAGATGGATTTGATTTGTCATTTAACATATGTAATGTGGGTATTATAGTCAATATTGTTAATATGACATTTTGATTGAGTGGAAATGCATGTCCATGTTCTGTTATTTGAGATCATCATTTGATTTATATTTATGCTACTACTGTGAGACTAAAGCCTTTTTGTGCAAGTTAAAAAGAAGTTTAACATTGTCATCATGTAATTTAGATTGTTTATATTAGGTTAACTAGATTACATATTTGACAATACGACATACTCTATTTCTGGGTTTGATGAGTGCTTTGACATGTTTTTAAAACTTTAACTTGCACTTGCTGAATTAAAATATTAAGAAAGTACATTCTCTTATTTAAGGTCTAGTCCAATAAATAATATTATCTTCTTGAAATTTATCAAAACTGAAAAGAATTTATCAGATCAATTAACCAAGAAATTATCTAGGAGTGGAGTCTTAAATTCATTGAGGGGGATGTGGCTTAAGCTGATTATTTGGTCACCAGCAGTTGATACCCAATCTCTGTGATTAAAGATCCTATGAAAGAGTTCAATGTGGTAGAAATGAAACTGATTCAGTAATCGTGTAAGAGCATAATTTTTGAAAAAAATTTTATTCCGTCCCTATGATGAGTGCTCTTATAAAGTGACAAGGTAAATCCATGTAAGGCTGAGTTATACTCTTAATGGACCAAAGGTAAGTTATCTGTAGGGTATTAGTTACAAACACCCTTGGAGGATTCATCTATATGGGAATTGTCATATTAGGCCATGATTAAAGATTTGGGCTAACCTTAAAGAATTCTCATGAAAAATCAAAATACTAAGTGCAAGGCCTTTAATATGCGCTGACCGCATAAATCCAATTGATCCATACTGTGTGTGTGATTAGTAGAAGTCTGAGTTAAGGACCTAGTTCAAGGTTTAATCCACTATGGTTCCTTTAAATGTATACAATTAACACTTAGTGGGGTTCTAAGTCCATAAAACACCTCACCTATTACGCAGTATAAAATGCTCTAAAATTTATTATATTCATTTTTTTAATTTAAAACTTTTATGAGGGATTATTAAAAAAAGTTTAAAATAAAAAAAAGGACCCATGCGAGCGTGGGATGTGGACTGAATGCTCGCGAGCGTTCCACAAATAGTGCAACACTCTCGCGAGTGTTGCGTGAACAATCGCGTGACGAGCGTTTCGCGAATGCTTGTGTCACGAGCGTTTCACTAACGCTCATGAGAATGTGAGCGTTCCGTAGCCAAAATATATATATATATATATATATATATATATATATATATATATATATATATATATATATATATATATATATATATATATATATAGAGGTACTATATATATATATATAGAATCCAGGATGTATGATCAATCAAGCCTGAATTTTTTTTTTTTGTTATTGTTGATCTTTTTTTATGGGCATCTAAAGGAGTTATTGGGTTGCACTTTTACGCGATCGTACTCATGGTGAAAGGTTTGAATCGAACCGGATCATTGTATCTTGATGATAGATCATCAATAACTTGCACGAAGGAGCGAAAATTAATTTTTAGTGCAGTGTTTAACATGCCTTGATTCACGCTCGATTCTTAACTTCTTTTATTTTTATTTTTTATGTATTTAAAATTTTAAATTAAATTTTAATAATTTCTAAAAAAATATTTTTGTATAGATCAAAAATATTTTTCAATGGAGAAAGGGTTCCCGATAAGGTTTGGGTGAAGGCTGTCAAAATTTAAGAGTTCCACAATGAAGCATCACATCTTCTGGTGAAGGCTGTCAAAATTTAAGAGTTCCACAATGAAGCATCACATCTTCCTCCAACAATATCTTCCTAAATATCACATATACCCCACAGCGCATAACTGCCCGGATCCCACCAAAATCTTCAATGAAGAGTTTGGAAGTTTTCTTCTCCAATGAGCTGGCTAGATCAATAGGTTTTTAAGGAAGTTTTTTTTAACTCGCTTTTAGAGGTTACCATCATCAATCACACTTCTGCTGGAGACTGTTGCCCCAGGGACGACCAAATGATTCCCTTCTTTCACCGCGGGCGCGGGGGACCAATCTCAACGGGCATTCGTGCATGGGTGAAGTTTTTGATGGAGGTCGAGCTGGCCTCCACGACTCGACTCCATGCGTGCATTCCCACCTTCGGTTGAGCCAAATGGCTGATGTAAATAAGTATCCGATGAGTTACTACAACACACACCACACCACTCTTTCAAAAGCTTAATTAGCATGCCTTGTTTCACGTACGATTCGCATCAATTCGGCTGGAAAGCCCTCATAGCCGAAGTAGTACTTCCAATATAAAGGCCTACAGCACTTGCTGCCTCGAAAGACATAAAGCACATTGAAGAGCCACCGACTGTTGTTGCATTACCCCCGGACCCACAAGTGGGGTGGCGTCAGGAGGCAGAGAAAATTAAGGCTAGCTAGCTACAATATAATTGAGCAGGAGCATGCATTGTAATGGAGCCAGTTGATCTATGAGAAAAAAAGATAATAATTTATGGATGACATTCTCTCAAGATAACAAGGCAGCCTGTCTGAACCCTTAATTCGCAGCCTCACTATTCTACTTGGCTTTCTTTTCAAAGGGCATGATGGGTATTAAATATTTTATCCATGATATTGCTCCCAGTTTCAACAAGTATCTCATCATAATTAAGAAAGAAAAAAAAAAAAAGGGCCACCTCACGTACGGGGGTTCTTCGAAAGGCCACCTTCAGTTATTAATGGCGAGTAGTCCAATCAAAAGGCTGGAGCATTTAATAGTGGAGAATGACGAGCATTTAATGATACAGAAACAATCATAATGACTTGGCCAGCATTTATTGGAAAGGAGAGCAAAAAGTCTGAGTCGCCTCGGCACTCGTCACTGAAATCTTGCCGCGGCACTCTCGCTCGACAGCCCCAGCACTCTCGCTCGGCCAGCTTCGCCCCGGCACTCCCACACGACCAGCTTCGCCTCGGCACTCCCATTTGACTTCACAGCCATACTATGTCTTTCACACCAAAGCATTTATGGCTCATAAAGGCCACGTGTGTGGTGCTGGCTCTAAGGCATTTATTGCCTTATTCTCTCCCCGCATTTATGGCTGCAACATAGGACAACATCTAATAGAGTGAAGCGTCACCGCAAAGGGAGGGAGAAGTCCAAGTCGGCCCCGCCCCAGCACTCCATCTCGGCCCCGGCATTTATGGCTGCCACGTAGGCCAGCATCTAATGGAGTGGAGCGTCACGGATGCGAAGAAAGGGAGAAGTCCAAGTCGACCCCGCCTCGGCACTCCATCTCGTCCCCGGCATTTATGGCTGCCACGTAGGCCAGCATCTAATGGAGTGGAGCATCACAGACGCGAAGGAAGGGAGAAGTCCAAGTCGGCCCCGCCCCGATATTCCATCTCGGCCCCAGCATTTATGGCTGCCACGTAGGCCAGCATCTAATGGAGTGGAGCGTCACATACGCGAATGAAGGGAGAAGTCCAAGTCGGCCCCACCTCGACACTCCATCTCGGCCCCAGCATTTATGGCTGCCACGTAGGCCAGCATCTAATGGAGTGGAGCGTCACGTGAAGGAAGGGAGAAGTCCAAGTTGGCCCCGCCTCGGCATTCCATCTCGGCTCCGGCATTTATGGCTGCCACGTAGGCCAGCATCTAATGGAGTGGAGCGTCACAAACGCAAAGGAAGGGAGAAGTCCAAGTCGGCCCCGCCCCGGCACTCCATCTCGGCCCCGGCATTTATGGCTGCCACGTAGACCAGCATCTAATGGAGTGGAGAAGTCCAAGTCGGCCCCGCCTCATTTAAGTTGGCCCTCTCATTCAAGTCGCCCCGCCTCATTCAAGTTGGCCCTCTCATTCAAGTCGGCTCCGCCTCATTCAAGTTAGCATCTTCTGAATCGCCTGTCTCATTTAAGTCGGCTCTACCTCATTCAAGTCGGCCCCCTCTCATTCAAGTCGGCCTTGCCTCATTCAAGTCGGCCTTTTCCAAATCGGCCCCGCCTCATTTAAGTCGGCCCTCTCATTCAAGTCGGCCCGGCCTCGGCATCGTCCCATCCCGGCCTCTTCCAAGTCGCCCAGCCTCATTCAAGTCGGCCCCGCCTCGGCATCGTCTCGTCCCGGCCTCTTCCAAGTAGGCCCCACTTCATTTAAGTTGGCCCTCTCGTTCAAGTCAACCACCTCTCATTCAAATCGGCCCTACCTCATTCAAGTCGGCCTCTTCCAAATTGGCCCCGCCTCATTTAAGTCGGCCCTCTCATTCAAGTCGGCCTCTTTCAAATCGGCTCCGCCTCATTTAAGTCGGCCCTCTCATTCAAGTCGGTCCAGCCTCGGCATCGTCCCGTTCCGGCCTCTTCCAAGTCGGCCCTCTCATTCAAGTCGGCCCCGCCTCGGCATCGTTCCATCCCGGCCTCTTCCAAGTCGGCTCCGCTCCGCCCTCTCATTCAAGTCGCCCGCCTCATTCATGTTGGCCCTCTCATTCAAGTCGGCCCCGCCTCATTCAAGTTGGCCTCTTCCAAATCGGCCCCGCCTCATTTAAGTCGCCCTCTCATTCAAGTCGGCCCGGCCTTGGCATCGTCTCATCCCGGCCTCTTCAAAGTCGGCCCCGCCTCATTTAAGCCGGCCCTTTCATTCAAGTCGGCCCCGCCTCATTTAAGTTGGTCCTCTCGTTCAAGTCGGCCCCGCCTCGGCATCGTTCCGTTCCGGCCTCTTCTAAGTCGGCCCTCTCATTTAAGTCAGCCCCGCCTCATTCAAGTCGGCCCTCTCATTTAAATCGGCCCTGCCTCATTCAAGTCGGCCCTCTCATTCAAGTCGGCCCCGCCTCGTATTGTCCTATCTCGGCTTCCATAGCCACATCATGTCTCTCGCACAAAAGCATTTATGGCCTCATAAAGGTCACGTGCTCAGCCATCTCGGCCCCGGCCATGAACAGTACCATGCAAGCACTATATAATCAACACTTTACAAGGGACAGCTGGCTTCAACTCTCAACTCTTCCATCTTAGACGGATGTGTAGCTCGTGATGGTGATGAGACTCCACCACCTTTTATCTCTCTTCCCTGCAACGGTCAAATCAAATGGCTACCCACTCTGACGAAACTTGACCCACCAACCAGTTGCATCCACCCACTTTGATAGGATTTAACCTACAACCCTGACATGCCAAAGGAGGGAGCAAGCCCTGCCATCACCTTAAATGCTCTGACAAGTGGCAGAACCCCATGCCTCATAGACATCAGCTCTGACACTTCACCCATCAAAGTCATCATTACGAAGCCTCAACCACTCAAACCAGACAAACTCTAAGCACCTATAAAATGGGTAAGAGGGACCCCCGACCAGGTAACTAAGAACTGATAACCACAACAATACTCTTAAACGCTCATTTTTGCTCACAGAGAGCTCTTCTCCGAGCCTCTCTTTCTTTCTCTTTCGAGCTTTCTTAAGCTCACAGCTGTTGCCCAGAGCACTGAGTTGAGCGTCGGAGGATCCCTGTCGGAATCTCTGGCCCCCGGGACTTTTTGCAGGCTCAGATGTGAGAAGCTTGCCGAAAGATCCCGGGCTCGTTGGAAAAGGCGACCGAATGCTCGCGAATATTTGAAGGGGTAATCTGGCAGCATCACATTGCATGCTTGGCTTGCAGTCCGATTCCCGGCGTTTTATCTCCAAACAGAAAGATGCATGCCATGGGTGCGTACGATCGAAACTTTGAAAGTTAACACATTCACAATGATGTACTGTGTTTGATTTATGTTTTTTATAAGTTGCAGTTTTATTTATATCACTCACAATGATATGGAAGGATTTGCGACGGAGAATTTGCAGGCATATTAATTTCAAAGATGAAGAAAATCTAGCTAGCTGTTCCTGTCACTGGAAAAAAATTTAAGAAGACGTTCAAATAATGCGCCAAAAGAAACACTGCAACATGCACCATCAGAAAAATCAAATTCTTGGATTTTCATTCTATATAGCACCCAGAAACTGGTTGATTCCACCACCACTTAGATTCAAAAGAAAAGGATCAATCAACCCTAGGCAAAATACTTGGGTGCAATCTGATGTACTTAATTAGTTTCTAAAAAGACCTTGTTTTGAAATTAGACTGTCATGGAGAGCAAATTTAAACACCTTGAATCCTATTTCCAGACCTTTGAATTGCTAAGTATATGATGATGAACTCTCCATGTGTTTTCCATCCGTTTTGGGGTGGCGAGCACTTTTCGTGGAGCAGTAGTTGTTGACCTCCAAGAACGTTGAAACTGTATCCCTGGTTCCAGATGGCTCGGAAATGAAGCGATCCGCCCAGGTGGAGTCCGTTCTCTGGTTCTCTAATATTGTCACAGTAGAACAGTCATGGCCTGCATATTGATGGTCCAGGCATGGCTCTGACCCAAGAGTTTCTCGACGGTAGGACCTGATGACTGCACTGTAGACAGGCTGCATTGATTTCGAACGTCGTTTTCTATCTGGAGAATCTCGCAATGAAATTCTACACACAGGGCAAGTTGAATGTTGTTTTAACCACATGTCTATGCACGTAACATGGAATGCGTGTCCACAGTACGGAAGAATACGCAATACATCTTTTTCTTCGTATTCTGCAAGACATACCGGGCACCTACCAGAGAGTTCTATACATTAGATAAAGAATAGGTTGTTAAGATATGCATGTTTGCAGGGCTGCAAATCAAATTAAGAATACGAGTATTCTATAGTTGTAGGGTTTAGCCTCTTCAATAATCATTTCTAGCAATCATAACAAAGTCTTAATCTCAAACTAGTTGGGTTCAGCTACATGAATCCTTTCTCTCCATTTGACTTTGTTTTGAGTCATATTTTGAATTCATGTTTATAGAATGTAACTATAGTTTTATATTGGCTATAAACCTACTACAACCCTTCTTTATTCGGGCTTGGGATCGGTAATGTATAGAAAAAAAAACTCATACATAGGCGGAGTTTCTTTAATAATCATCCTTTATTCAGTCTTGAAACCCCCCCCCCCCCCCCCCCCCCCGCGAAAAAAAAAACCTTGCGGGAAAAAAATAAAGAGAGAGAGAGAGAGAGAGAAGAAAGAAAGAAAGAAAGAAACAAGGCAAATGATGAGTATAGTGCATAAATGAAAATTTAAAGGGAACATGAAATATAAACCAGGAGACCTAAAAAAAAGTAAATTGAAGTCGATGCCGTGAGATAGACAAGGTCAAGAAAGAGATGCACAAATGTGTTCATGGGGAAAATATTTAACATATAATATATCATCACAATTCAGCTAGATTAGCTACCTACTGGTGTTGATCTATATTGCAATTTATCACGACCATATACGCTGATAAGGGCTGAGAACTACAAAAGTAATGCTAACACGAGCCAATATAACCTACAAAAGCCAGTAAATGTGATAGACCAATATTGAATTGATAATTTTGCTTCACTCAATGTACCAAATGACATGGTATAATATAAGTTTGCACCTATAACTAAGTAAATGCAAAAATCCTCAATGATGATGGTAACCATAGCAGAATACTGCATAACGACACTTGAACATATAAAAAAAAAGGAGATGTGCTTCTCAATCTCTCAACAGAGATGAAAAGCTCAAAGAAAAGAACTCCTACCAATAGTGGCCAAACTGACAGCCAGTCATATGATGTGCTCAATTAGTAATTAAGAGTATGAAGTTGAAGAAAAGACAATGATAACAATGACCGCATTTCCTCAAAATAACAACAATGACGACATCAATAACAAAAACTGCGCATGGTCACAATTTATGAAACAACGAAAAGACCAAGTTATTTTTTAACCTGACATCCAACCACCATGATATTATATCCTAGAATACATGTAGAGTTCAATATTTAACAACTCAATGCAGTGGCGGATACAAGGTCGGTCCGTTCACACAAACAACCACTGAAATTATAAAGAAAGACTATAACACCATTTAGAAAGGTGGCGTAAGAAATAAAAATAACATTTTGATGTTGTCACTGATATCAGGAATGGTCTACAATGGCAAGCATCCCACCAGGATTTTATCGCTAATATCAATATACTTATCATCCATGTATATACTCCTAAAGCCACATCACATTATTCAAACTTGGTTTCATGTACTTCCACATCTTTCCTCTTAAGCAATTCAGGTTTTTCCTTATAGGGAAACTCTCTCTCTCTCTCTCTCTCTCATCTTTTCATATGTCCCAAAGTTCTAAAGCCCAAATCATTGTCTTAATAAATTTCTTTATTTAGATAACCAAAACAAATTTTATAACATCTTCCTATTTTACCAATCAAAAGGAAAAGGGTAAAAAATGATCCTTCCTTAACCAGTAGCTTGCACTGTTCTTTGCCTCTGGAAGAATCCTGTCACATTTTATAATTTTATCTCTTAATGTAATGATCAGGTTCATATCTTCAACTAACTACATGATACTGACTCTCAACTCAACTCAAAATGATAATAAATTTCACTGGATTATTTTATACCATATCCATTCATTTCAGTTTGTAACATTTGGAGTTACTTGATCCTTTTACTAACTATTTCTCCACCAAAAAAACAAATATCCCCAAATTCTTTCATTTCGAGCCTATTGTACAATTTAAATTGAAGAGCTCTGTTGTTATTTCCATTCAGTAAAATAAGCACATAAACTGATTATAATCTCAAAAAAGCCCTTTCCTTTTAGGGTAACACTCCATCTGATATTTAAAGTAAGAATTATGTCCTGTTTGAAGTCCTGAAATCGCATAGGAGCCTTTCAATAAGGCCAAATTAAGGAATGATTGTATTAAAATCAATAATGGCATCAAGAATGGAGTCATATCATATGACATACCTTGGTTATTTTGTGACTGGAACAGATAGGTCACAATGAGTCCCCCTTCACGCACCCAGTGAAGGGCATTCGTGTAGCCTCTAGAGCTTGTTCCCCGTTGGATCTTTAGGACAACATACATCATGGCCACTCCTTTCTGACCTCCATATCTATTATTTGAAGCTGAAACTCAGATAATTTGAACCATAACCAAATCGACCCTTTTTGTATAGCTCACCATAGAAACTGCTTTGATCAGTCAACATGGTGCAATGAGTTCTTAGTATTCACAAAAGTATCTTTTGCATTGTTAGTTCCCAAATCTAAATCATATCTGCTAAACTCATCCACCAATCAATTTTCACCTGTATTGCCTAACCTCATCAAATTCCACAAAATAACCACAGCCTGAACCTTCCAGATCAGCTAGGATTTCTTTTGCACATTAATCATCCATGGTAGCTGATTTTACCTAAGTTTCATGCAACACAAATCTTGCTACCCTCTTTAAATTATTTTCTCCAATCCCTAAACTCAGCTTTGACCTGCTCCTGAGCTCCAAAAAGAGAAGCATGTAAAGACAACATGAATGACTGGGTGAATAACATGAGAAGTGCGAACAAAATAGAAGTTTTTATGGTATGAACTGCTGAAATGTTGGCATTTTTTCCTTCAGATTTTGAGATTTAGATTGGAATTTGCTCCTATATTATAATCACTTTGACAATTTTATTTTTCCCATCAAAAATGTGTTTACGATGGATTGCATCTCCCACTAAAATCTGATTATGAATTTAGATTTCAACTTGACAAATTAATCCATAATTAATTAAGCATCATCTCACAATAGCCAAATATAACCATGAAAAGATGAGTGGCGACCATGTAATTGGCTGATCATGAGAATTCCGGTTCATATGTTAGCTATAGATTATTGCAAATGTGCACTTAGGAAATAGAAACTTCCAAGCTTACAAGATTGCCAGCCATGTAATGTTAATTTTATTTCATCACCTTGGAAGCAAGGCATATCCATTTGTTTTTCTATAAAACATCAAGTCAATCAAATATCACACTTTAATGACATGAACAAGTAAAAGGAAGCATTTGGGAGAGAAATATTTCTATTAGGAAGGATGATCATACTGCTGCAATAAAATTGCATTAATGACAAGCTTAATTTAACTCATGTCATGACAGTGCACCAGAAGGGCAGGCAGAAATTTAGGCTCTTAACTTCACCCACAGCATGTACACAATCTGTGAATAACCTGATATTCAAGTGAAGATCTATTTGTTTACATTTATTGAAGATGGTAGATAGTTGACAATGATAGAAAAAAGAGAATTAGAATTTTGATAGAATAATAGAAAAAAGGCATGCATGCATTTTTGTGGATGTATATGTTATGGTGAGAAATGTGTTAAATCTTGCCAAGATGGAAGGCATCCCTGCCATCCCATTCCTGCAAGAAAATAAATAAAGACATAAATGAAGAAATGAAGAAAAAGAAAGAAAAGAAGTGAGAAGAAAAAGAATAAAAGAAGAAATGGGAAGGAAATAAAGGAAAGAAGAATAAAAAGAAAGAAAGGAAAGGACAATAAAAAGAAAGGAAAGAGGAAAAAAGGGGCAAAGAAAAAGAAAAAGAAAAAGAAAAGAAAAGGAAGGAAGGAAGAAGAAAAAGAAAAAAAGAAAAATAAACAAAAAAATAAATGAAGAAAAGAAGAAGGGAAGAAATAAGAAGGGTACTTAACAAGACAGCCATTGAGATGGGAAAAGATAATGAGGTACCATGTTAGGTAGAGAAACCAAGACACTCACATGCCACAAATTATAAAACCTTGATGGTGAGAATCCAACATTATTTTTGGAAAAGATAATATCAATGCCTTGTTTCTTTATACGAAGAGATGATAGGGCTAAACATAAATCTGATAATATCTGGACGGGCTAAACATAAATCTGATAATATCTGTCCAGATCCATTCTCATATCACAATTATCCAATCCATATCCATATATCCGATTTTATTTGCAATCCTATTTAAAATTATATAGCACTCATGAACTTATAAAGAGTATAAGTCAACATATTAATATGGTACTGACTATATTTACTTTCACCTAGCAATATCTTCCATTTAGTAGTTATAAAGTTTAACTATATGATTTATATCTATATTTATATCTCGAACAAACCTAGATATGAATTGATGGCCGACTGATATTTGTATTCACATCCATATTCACCAAACAAAAAATGGATATGGTTACAGGCATGCTGATATCATATCTAAACCTTCTTCAACCCCAATTAGGATGGACATATATTATCAATAGGGATGCCTCAAAAATAATTGAAGGCAGGAAGAGGGTGTCATATTATTGAAACTGAAAGAAGTTTTAACTGACAGCTACATAACAATCTCTTAAGATGGATCTATGCCAAACCACACATGATAAAGAGTTAGAAATAAGCTGTTCAAGAGTGGAACCGGTCGAAGAGGAAGCGAAAAAGAATTGCTTAACACTGTTTTGAGCATTTCATTTTCCAGGTAGCATAGTGTGATTATTCGATTAAAATAACAGATTTTGAAATACAATATGCTTAAATTTTTACTTTGTGTTTTCATATAAGCTTGAATCTCTATTTGATCAAGGACAAGGGAAAATAAACCTAATACTCATTTAAAACAGGCATAAACAGGCATTCATGTAACTCCGTCTATATATCAGTTTCTTTTATACATAGCTGGTCTCAAGCCTGAATAAAGAAGAAGGATTACGGTATATTGATGGCCAGCATAAAACTAGAATCAGACCCTATAAATATGAATCCAACAAACCGACCTCGACTAGTTTATAATTAAGGCTTTATTGTTGTATAAACAGGCTTTCATGTGAAGAAAACAGTTAAAAGCAAAAACACAATCGGCAATCTTTGTCAGTTATCCAGAGCCAGCAACTCGATTCTCACTTTTAGGTAGTGTTTGATAGAAAAAATATTATCTATGGATAAGTGTACGGGATAGAGTTTGTCCCCTGGCTATCCCTAGGGATATCCCTTGGCTATCCCATTGATCATATCAAATGCAAAAAGGTAAATCCATAGGATAACTTTTTTTTTACTCTTATTTGAAGGGATAATCAGCTATTCCTACATTTTCTAGGGAATAAATTGAGGGGATATCCCATGGTTAACCATGGTTAACCATGGATTATCCCTTTGGTTAACTTTATTCCCAGCTATCCCTTAGGTAGTGTTTGATAGAAAAAATATTATCCATGGATAAGTGTACGGGATAGAGTTTGTTCCCTGGCTATCCCTAGGGATATCTTTTGGCTATCCATTGATCATATCAAATGCAAAAAGGTAAATTCATAGGATAACTTTTTTTTTTTACTCTTATTTGAAGAGATAACCAGCTATTCCTGCATTCTCTAGGAAATAAATTGAGGGGATATCCCATGGTTAACCATGGTTAATTATGGATTATCCTTTTGGTTAACTTTATTCCCAGCTATCCCTTATAGCTATGACTTTTGGAAATAAGAGGGGATATCCCATGGATATCTCCTCTTATCCCCTATTTCAAACACTACCTTATAGTTATGGCTTTTGTGAATAAGAGGGGATATCCCCTCTTATCCCCTATTTCAAACACTACCTTAGCAAATGAGTCAAGGGGGAAAGAATGATATAAAAGGACAACAACATAACTGGACTAGAGTACTTGAGAAACTTACTGGGTGTCCATTCCGGATGAAAAGTACTGATCACCAAACTTGTTTGTTGGAAAGCTTGCTACTACAACTGGCTCCAATCCATGGAGACCGCGTTCCAGCTGCTTCAGGAGAAAATTCAGCAGGAAAAAAAAAAAAGATCAATAAGTGCACAAAGCACAGAGATCAAAATCTAGAAGCATCATAAGTATTAAGAAAGTAAACTTCTTCATGGCAATACACACAATTTCAGCATGTCGCAACTCCAAACTTAACACTACGCTCGGATAAAATGGAGATAAGTGGAGCAGGGCACCGAAGTTTAGTAAATCATAGTTGAATCTACCGCTAGTAAAGAAACAGTTGCTTAATTTTTCCCCCAGAAGGAAATCCACCTTCAACCCTAAAAACTAGTAAACAGATTCCACCTTTGAAAATAGGAGCTTAGTCATCAGAATCAAAAACAAAAATTTGGATATCTGACAAGGATTCTTCTAGCTTTTAGTTCGCACCAGCAGAATCAAAGAAAGGTGCTTCGAAGTTAGCATTACAAGAATAGGTACAAAAATCGCAGCCGAAAGTAGTTTTGTACGGAAAAGATCCATCTTTATCCCTCAATAGAAAGAAGGGGACACCTGACAATTATAACCAGACATCGTAACCCTCAACAGTGACCGAAAGGAAACTAACAAGTACTCTCTCAGCAGACCGAACAACCGAACAAACGGCTAAAAGGGAACCAGGAGGCGAGAGAACTCACGATGCTGAGATCGGATCTCGAAGCCGTGGGGAATGCTCTCCTGGAGGCCCTCAGCTGGATTCTGGCGCAGATGAGCCTTGTGCACACGAACACTATGAACATGATGCTCACCGTGAATCCGATCACCGTCATTACCAGGTTCGTCCCCGTCGACATCATGCCACCTCTCTCTCTCTCTCTCCCCCTCTCTTCTCCAAAAAAGAAAGATAGAAATATAGAAAGAAATCCTTGAATTACGAATTAGAAGACAAAGAGAACCAAGATCAATCTTTCAATGCCTCAAATCACTCCAATTCCCTCTCCGCAATCTCCCATCATGTCTCCCTCGATCGCTCGCCGGAATGGAAACAAGCCCTAGGCTTTCGGAGCCGATCACTCCGCGAATAGGAGGAGAGAATCCCGAGAAAAGAAGCCGAGAAGTTCTCGCTCTCTCGCCGCCATGCAATCAAAAGCTAAGAATCAGTGGGGAGAGGGAGAATTAGAGAAGGGCAACGGGTACGGCCCGCCTCCAACCAAACACCAAATCCAATCCACTTTCGCTGCTAATGACTCGAGGGAGAGGGGTAACATAAACTCAGCAAAAGATAATCTAATTATTGGTTTATTAATCATATGCGTCGCTTTTAATCCACTGATCAAAGAGGGAGGAGACGTGGAAGATTCGGATCGCTCGGAGCGAACGGGCGAGTGAAAAGAACCAATGAAAAGCGGGTGATGGAGCCTGACGGAAACTCCGTTACTAATGTCTCGCCATAAAATATCATGCTGATTTTTCCTCTAATCGCCTTCTCCCCTCCCGTCACAGGATGATGCTCCCTCACCATGCGATTTAAAAGAAAAGCCTAAGCAGTTTAAACATAATTGATAGCATCTAATAATTTATATTATTTATATCAACTAAAAAATTAAAAATAACTTTTCTAAAGTTACATCGTGTATAACTTGATCTTAATCATATATATATATATATATATATATATATATATATATATATATATATATTTTTTGCTTAATAATATAGTATTATTACTTTTAATAAAAATATAATAGTAGTGTTGTTAGAAAGAATTGATAAATATATTTTACTTTCTTACCATAAGAACAGAAGGCAAAAAAAAAAATGCAAATCAAATATAATTAAGAATAAAAGGTAAAAGAAGTATGAATCAATTATGGTTAAGATCTCATTCATGATAAAACAAAATCGAATTTTGATTCTGACTTGATCTCTTGTTCAATTTTAGAGTGTGAGATATCAGTCAAATCGAATGGTTTAGCTGGATCTTCTTCTTGATCTAGCATATCTGTATATCAAGCAAGATCCTAGACCTAAGTGACTTCATTCAATCAACTCTAGCAAGTTCTTCTATTTCCTTGATTGATTGAGAACCAAAAGAGAAGACTCATGATAAGCATCCATTCTTTGGCAATAAAGGTGTCACTGATTCTACAAGTGCCATAATGAAACGACCCCTCTATTCTATGCTATAGAATCAATTTTGATTATTTGTTTCCTAATCGAATCTCCATCACAAGATTCTTAATCTCAATTTTATCGCATCACTATCCACTTCATGCTCCAATCTTGACTGTCTATTGAGGATAAGAAGATCCGTTCAAATAATAACTTTAAATTAAGGTAAATTTGGATGAGTCAAGCCTGCGCCATGCTGTTTAAATCTATATTTTTCGTCATTATATGCAAGATTCATCATTATATGCAAGATGATGAAAAAGCTCTCAAATGTTATATAATTAAAAAGTAACAATAGAACAAAGAGACCAGAAAAAGAAAGTATTGAAATATATTTTCTCTTATTCAATCCGGATATTTTAAATACAACTCCATGCCATCTATTTATAGGCAAATAAAAAAAGATGTTACATTTATAAGAATTTTCATAGATAATACCAATAGACATAACCTTGGAATACCAATGGACACCATCTTTATTGGTAGATATAACTTGGCATAACCTCCTCTTAGAATACCAATGGATATCCATTTTATTGACAATATTATAACACTCCCCTTAGATGTCCATTTATTTGACCATGAAAAATTCTTTAGTGAAGGAAAAAGAGTATATCATTCATGTTTTTTATTGAGAATGGATACTATCTCATTAAAAATCTTGCCAGAAAAATCAATAGGATAAAACCATAGCTAAGGAAAAAATAGTACAATATTTTGCTCTCCCTTTTGACTGCATCTCTTGATATACTTTTCTTAAAATTATCATTTGAGATCCTTGAGTCGTCGTAGTCCAATTTTTTGGACTAACTCTTCAAATCTCTTTGTAGATAGTACTTTCATAAATAAATCAGCAAGATTATTGCTAGATCGAACTTGTTGAATATTAATAGCACCACTCTTCTGAAGGTCATGAGTAAAAAAAAACTTTGGGGATATATATTTTGGTCTGTCACCTTTGATATACCCTCCTTTCAGTTGAGCTATGCAGGCTGTATTATCCTTATACAAATAGTTGGTACCTTCTTTTGAAAGGATAATTCATATGTTTTCTGAATGTATTGGATTACCGATCTAAGCCATACACATTCTCGGCTTGCTTCATGAATTGCCAGAATTTTGGCATGATTAGATAATATAGCCATAATTGTTTGCTTTGTAGAATGCCATGAAATAGCAGTGCCACCATATGTAAAGACATAACCCGTTTGTGATTGACCGTTATGAGGATCAGACAAATATCCTGCATCTGCAAAACCTATCAACTCGGATTTGGATAAATTTGAATAATACAAATCCATATCCATTGTACCTATGAGGTATTGGAATATGTGCTTAACACCTGTCCAATGCCTCCTTGTAGGTAAAGAACTATATCTTCCTAACAAATTTACTAAAAAAGATATATCAGGTCAAGTGTGAGTCACAAGATACATTAATACACATATTGCGCTAAGATATGGTACTTCAAGACCAAGTAGTTCTTCATCATCATCTTTAGGTCGGAAAGGATCTTTATCAATTTCAAATAACCTTACGACCATCGGAGTACTCAATGGCTATGCTTTATTCATATAAAACCTTTTAAGTATATTTACTGTATAAGCAGATTGGTGCATAAAAATCTCATTCTTAAGATGCTCGAGCTTCAGGCCAAAACAAAATTTTATTCTTCCAAGATCTTTCATTTTAAATTCCTGTTTTAGGCAATCTGCTATCCTTTGGGAGTTCCAATTATGTTTAAATCATCAACATATACTGCAATGATCACAAATTATGATCCGGATCTCTTTATAAAGACACAATGGCATATGAGATTATTGTTATAGCCTTGTTTCAATAGGTATTCAGTCAAATGATTGTACCATATATGCCCTCCTTGTTTTAACCCATAGAGAGACTTCTGCAATTTTATCGAATAAAATTCTCTCGAATTGGAGTTAGACTTTTTAGGCAATTATAATCCTTCTGGGATTTTCATATAGATATCATTGTCAAGTGAGCCACATAAATAGGCTGTCACTATATCCATAAGACGCAATTCAAGTTTTTCATGCATTGCCAGACTAATCAAATACTAAAATATTATTGCATCCACCATAGAAGAATACGTCTCTTCATAATCAATACTGGGTCTTTGTGAGAACCCTTGGGCAACTAGTCATACTTTATACCTCACAATTTTATTATCCTTATTTTCTTTAGCACGAATACTCATTTATATCTTATAGGTTTTACACCAAAAGGTGTTTGGACAACCGGTCCAAAAACTTTACGTTTCGCTAGCAATTTTAATTTAGAATTGATTGCGTCATTCCATTTTGGCCAATCTTGTCGATGTCTACATTCTTTCATAGACATTGGTTCATGATCCTCATTTTTATTTTTAATATTTTGCATAACATAATATGCAAACTTATCGTCGATAATCATCTTATATCGGTTCCATTTTTTTTGGTTATAATATAATTGATAGAGATCTCTTCAATTTTTTTGATTTTAGGTATCTTATTCTCTTTTAGAACAGACTCATCTGGAGTCTCAATTACTTCTGTTATTATATTGGGGATCTTTTCTCGAGTCACAGTATCTTCAATCTGGCCATCTAAATGCTTTCACTACAAAGAGATTTTAAATATTGCGATGCCCAAATGCGTCGCAATTGCATCGCTAAACATGATATTGCGACGCAATAGCGACGCAACGAGGGCGTCGCTCAACTGTCCGTCGCAATACCCTTTTGTTGCAATTGCATCGCAATTTTGCGACTCTCTGCGACGCTCTTGCGATGCCACATTGCGTCGCAATATTGCGACGCATGAAAATGCATCGCTAAATTTAAAAATAAATTTAGTTAGAAAAAAAATTATTATTAAATATTACGACGCACAAATTTACGTCGCAATATTTATAATTAATTTTTTTAAAAAATTATTATTAAATATTGCGACGCTCTAATGCGTCGCTAATAAAAATTATTTTAAATTATTGCGACGCAAGGTAATTGCGTCGCAATATTTTAAAATAATTTTTAAGATAAAATAGCGACTCAATTTTAGTCGCTAATGTGTCGCTATTAAATTTATTTTTAAACTATTGCGATGCCAGGTCATTGCGTCGCAATATTTAATAATAATATCTTAAAAATATTAGCGATCCAATATCAGTCGCTAATGCATCGCAAATTTTATTTTTAAAAATATTTAAATGATTAAAAATTAAAACGATTAATTCAATTTTGCTAAATCTAAATATTGATACAAACATTTTTCACTCAATCCAAACAATAATATATTTCAAAAATAATTTATATATTAAAATTTTGAAGTTTTTACAACATAAAAAAAGAAAAAAAAATACATCAAGAATCTGAACGATCACGTGGAGGCTGTGGAGGCTGAAGACTCTGCGACAAGCGTCTAACCATATCCCGTAAATAATGCATCTCATCTCGCATGTCTGCAACCTCCTGATCCCGGCCTCGCATACGATCCTCAAAATCCTGCTCGACCTCCTGCCGAACCTCCTCTGCAATAGATCTGCGAAGCTCCTGTAAATGCTCGGGAGGAAGATCAGCAGGAACTCGCGAGCTGGAGGCCTGATGGGGAAAAAATATAGAATCTCTAGTGCCCATACCATAGACCCTGCGGTCTCGTGGCTGGGCACCAACAGCCTCCAAAAACACACGTCGACTCTCCTCTGCTGAGAGTTCGACGGGCGTCTCCCCATCAGTAGAGTCGACCTGCGATGCCTGGGAGCGAAGCTCCTCGACTTGTATCTTGAAAATATGAAATCAACAATAAATGAGTTAATAAATTTCTCGAAATAAAATTTTAGAAATTAAACAGATACTACATAAATCTAATTTCTTACCGCAACCTCCCGTGATCGCGTGTCGACCCAGGAGCCGTCCCTCCTGGTGTGTGTCGCCCTGAATAGACGAAACTCACCAGGATCTCCGTCCTCCTGCTCAGTCTATAATAATAAAAAAAATGATATTAATACAAATATTTGTAAATAACTAAAATAGTAATTAAAATATTTATGTTTTCTTACCATACGCGTCTGTGCTCCTGAATCGAAATGGAGCCCGAAGTATGACGGGAGAGACCCGTGCCAGGACCGCCCTTCTCAGATCGGCGGTTCGTGCTGGCTGATGCGGACCTCCTGCGCCAGCCATCGGACTCCCAGGCCTGCTGCCACTCGTGCCAAATACCCTCTGGCACGTGCGCAGGTCGCTGACCCGACGACCTCCAACGATGAAGCATGTCGGAGTATCGGCGTCGCGTCAGAGCCTCCCATGCTGCCCTAATGGCATCATGGGTGGCAGGATCCCACGTAAACTTTTTCTGCATTAAAATAAACAGTTAGTTTCTGAATTTATTAACTTTAAAGAATTATATATCACTGATAAATTGTATTTAATAAGTTTACCTGAAACTCAGAAAAATAAAACTCCCTCGTGGCTGGCGATACGTGGCGCCAATCGTAGCCACTGGGATCTGCACGCCTCTGAAAAACAGCGCTGATGTGGCTGGAGACATGATGCTGCTCAATGAATCTGTTAAAAAAATGCAAGTTTATAAGTAAATGACTTAAAAACATAAATAAAATATTTTTAATTAGTATATACTTACATCCCCTGAGCATCAAGTCTAAGTACAGTGCGGCCGCCGATCGTGGAAGAACTCTCGGAGGTCTGTGCCGATCGGGTGGATGGTAATACTGGTGCAGAGATCGAAGGCTGCGCCTCTGCTGGAGATCCAAACTCTCCATCTCCGACGCTCATGTGATCTGATCTCGCAGGATCCAAACTACGTCTCTGCTCACCCAAACTGTCGTCGGTAGATCTACCTCTGCCCCTCATACTGAAAATACTAAAGATTCACACAATTAAATTACGATTAATGATTGACTATGTAAGAATTTAACACTTATAAAAAAAAGTTAAATTTTAAAAAACCTTTATGTTTAATCGGTGTCATTTGTTTCGTGAAATGTTGGTTCAACATCCGATGCCGTATCGGATTGCGAATCAGTTTCATTATCATCGGAAGGAAACCGAACATTTGCATCCGCAATTTGTTGGACATCACCACTTGGATCTCTAAGTGATGTTTCAGGAGCCCTTGTGTCATCCTCAATTGCATGCATTTCCATCTCATCCTCTTGAAATGCAGGGCACTCGGTTGATTGACTTGATGAACTCTCCTCTAATACGATTGTTGAACGTGGGACGATTTTAGAAACGGCCCACCAATCTCGCTTGTCGTTGCGCAAACTTGGATATCCGCAGTAAAATACTTGCTGAGCTTGGGATGCAAGGATGAATGGGTCATATTTCTGTAATCTTCGTCGATGGTTCACTTCAACCAAATTATAGTCGTTATGAACCCTTTTGCCCACAGGAACTATCGGATCGAACCAATCACAACGAAACAATACGGTTCGTTTCATAGGCCAACCGGGATATTCAACTTCAACCACCTCTACTAACTTTCCATAATAATCCTGCATATTTGCTCCAACACTTTCTCCTTTTACACACACGCCCCAGTTCTGCGTGCCTCTTGAAGCTGCTAATCGTTCAATCTGAAATTTGTACCCATTTACAAAATAGCCAGTAGAGGTTGTTACGGTCTTCAATGGCCATTGCGATAGACATTTAATGAAAATATTGTCGGTTGTCGACCATGGACCGTTGACCTATAAATTAATAAGCTATTGACATCCAATTCAAAAAATAAAGCCATTATCGAAATTGATTGAGTGATACTACTCACAAATTCATAAAACCAGTAAGCAACTCCGTTTCTAATTTCTGCCCAATTGCAACTTGACTGATGTCGGGATTCATCTGTCGTTGTCTATCACAAACATCCTTATGGGATGAAAAGGATGAAAACTACTGTTAGAAATTAAATATTATGGTATATTATATAAATTTAAATTTTCAATTTAGCATTGAAGTATACACTTACTCAATAATGGATCGACTTCTCGACAGTTCATTAGGATATAATAATGTGCTGCATTATACTCCATATCGCTAAGATTTCTTGACTTCTGCCCACCAAATGAACGGCCGATAGCTTTAAAAATTGATATTCTACCGTCATTAGCTTCTGCTTCGTCCACACATACGTCATCGTTACGACCATGATTTCGGCTCCTCGTGTGGACGTGACCCTCAAAGTAATGCGAGGCAAAAGCTGAAACTTCTTCGACCAAGTGTGCATTGCATATAGAACCTTCAACCCTTGCCTTATTACGCACATTATTTTTTAACTTCTTAAGATACCTATATGTAAAGTTGCAACAAAAAAATTAACGAATTTTTCAAGCAATGAAATAATATTTGAAATGTCAACATATCTTAATGATGTATATATTTACCTCTCGAAAGGATACATCCAGCGATACTGCACGGGACCAGCTATGCTCGCTTCGTATGGCAAGTGAACCGGTAAATGCTCCATTGAGTCAAAAAAACTGGGAGGAAATATTCGCTCAAGCTTGCATAAAATAATTGGAATTTCCTCCTCAAGCCTTGCCATGGATGCAGAAGTAATGACTGCGGCAGATAACTCCTTGAAGAATAAGCTGAGCTCCGTAATTGCCTTCCAGACATGTTGCGGAAGCAACTCACGAAAAGCTATAGGTAATAATCGTTGCATGAAAACATGGCAGTCGTGGCTCTTCATGCCGAACAACTTGAGCTTATGCATGTCCACACACCTACCGATATTTGAGGCATAACCATCTGGAAATTTTAACCCTCTAAGCCAGTTACATAAAACTTCTCGTGAATTTCTGTCAAGAGTGTAACATGCTTTAGGATAGGTCCCATCGGCACTCCTTCTCAAATCACCTCTTCTGCAGTACTGATTAAGTTCTTCTCTTGACTTTGCAGTATCTTTTGTTTTTCCCGGGATGTTTAGCACCGTGTTAAATATGTTATCAAAGAAATTTTTCTCGATATGCATAACATCCAAGTTGTGCCGGATGAGATTTGTGCTCCAATAAGGCAAATCCCAAAATATACTTCGCTTCTTCCAGTTATGTTCTTTACATATACGGCTATTTATTCTATCTGCATCTGGTTCCCATGCATACTCAACCCCAAATGCTCTATAGAATCAAATAGATCCGTGCCGGACCTAACCGGTTCGGCAAATTTTGTGACTGCTTTGTTCTTCCGGAAGGCGATCAAGTTACGCCTGTAAGGATGATTTGGGGCAAGAACTTCCTATGGTTATCAAACCATGACTGCTTACCACTCTTCTGCAATGTAAATGCATCCGAATCATACATGCAATGAGGGCATGCCAGACGTCCAGCAGTGCTCCAACCAGACAACATTGCATATGCCGGAAAATCACTTATTGTCCACATCAAAGCAGCTCTCATTAAGAAATTTTGTTTCATAGAAATGTCGTAGGCTACCACTCCTGTTTCCCACAACATTTTCAATTCGGCCACCAACGGTTGCAGAAAGACATCAATCTTTTCCTTTGGATTTGATGGTCCTGGAACCAAAACGGTTAAAAACATTGCAGGATCTTTCATGCACTTCCACGGAGGAAGGTTATATACAGTCAGTATCACAGGCCAACATGAATACTGTTGCCCCGCTTGACCAAATGGTTGGAAGCCATCGGTACAAAGACCTAATCTCACATTCCTTATATCTTCAGCGAAATCAGGATGATTTTCATTGAAATGCTTCCAAGCCTTTGAATCTGATGGATGCCGCATTTCATCCTCTTTAGATTCATGTTCGGCATGCCATCTCATATCAGCAGCTGTTGCCTCAGATCTGTATAATCTCTGCAGGCGTGGGGTAAGAGGAAAGTAATGCATCCTCTTGTAAGGCACACTTTTCCTCCTACTTGTACCGGCTCCTCCTTCGTGTTTTTGAACCTCGATTGCCCACAAATCTTACACCATCTCAGCTCTGAGTCTTCACCCCAAAATATCATACAATTGTTCAAGCAACAATCGATCTTATTAACTGGGAGCCCAAGCCCACGCAACAACTTCTTTGTTGCGTAAAAACTGTCTGCGGCAACATTATCATTTGGCAGAATTTCTTTGATTAACTCAGCTACAGAATTGAACGCCTTTTCTGATAATCGATGTTCTGCCTTAATATTCAACATTCGAGCAGCTGTAGAGAACTGGGAATGACCCTCACACCCAGGATACAATTCTTGATTTGCAGCACGCAACATATCGTAAAATTGTTGTGCTTCTGGATTTGGTTCTTCCATAAATGTATTCTGATTGAAGTCATTACCCGATGCATTCATCACCATTTGTTCATATGTGTTTAAATTCACAAATGGTTCATCAACGGGAATTGACTCTTGTTGGCTATAACAGCTGCTGGAATATCCTCTGGTTCACCATGACAGTACCAAACATAGTAATCAGGAACAAAACCCTTCTTACACAAATGCACCTTAACAGTTTCCACATCTCTGTAGGCTTTATTCTGACACCTGTGGAAGTTGCATGGGCACCTAATCCTAGGCCCATCCATCCATTCAGGTTGGCTACATGCAAATGCGATAAATTCTTCCAATCCATTCAGAAAATCTGGATTCAGCAAGCCATCTTTTATCCTTGCATACATCCATGAGCGAGTCCCGCTCATTTTTGACCGACTTATACAAAGTCTGGTAAATCATTAAATGAAACCAAAAAATAAAACTATATTAGTATTAATAATATATAACTAAATTATTTCTTGGGCACAACTAATTAAGGTTAATTACAACCAATTAAATCATTTATAAGTACCCAATTTTTTTTAGGTAAATAAGGACCCTACCATGCAAGGGCGAGCCACGGCTACGATCCTTGGGGTGCTAGCAAGGACCGATGCATAGGTTAATGGCTAAAGAGAGGGCTTGAGTTTGTGTCGGGCCATAAGGCGGTGCGTTTAGTCATTAGACTTCACAAGAATTCAAGTGTCTTAAATAATTCTACCTTCACTCCATGTCTACAAGGTAAGGCCCTATCCCATTCAAGAATATTTTTTGTGATATGTTATTCTGCTATTAATTATCATCGATCGGCAACATTGAAATTTCGGCAGCATTTTCCCATATGTTCTCCTACATGTGTGGTATATAAGCCACACTAGGAGAACGTATGAGCAAATGCAAACCGAAATCTCACCCCACGATGATTACTAGCAGACTAACATGTCACAAGAAATATTCCCAAACTGTCCACCAGGACAATTTGAGAATTTGCAAGACTAAGGCTTACAAATTCTCAAACGGGTCTAAAGGTTAATTAAAGTGCTGTGATTATGGAAGTCCGAAGACAATCGAACTTATGCTTGTTATTCTTAACTTCTTGTGAATTATACATGTAATCACTAACTTTTTAAGATTATTGTGTCAAATACAAATGTTTGCGAATACTAAAATGTAAATCATTGAAACTAGTAATTTGTTGCTGGAAATTAAATAATATTACAACAAAACATTTTATTTAGCATTTCAAAATGTAATGCATCATTAAGTTTGCAGCAGAATATAAATAATCAAGACATAACAAATGTAAATGAGTATAAATGCACAAATACTATTGTCATAAACATTCTGCTTAAATTAATTATTGCATAAATATTATGTAAATTAAATAATCTAGCATTACAAATATTATTGAATAATCAAGACATAAAAACAGTCAATCCAAACAGCTTTATTGAAAAACAGAGGGGGAAGGGGGGTTTCCTCCCTCCCCCGTGTTAAAACAAAATTTTTTTTTTTTTTTGTGATGACAGTGGCCTGGCCACCGTGGCCGCGGGTGGCCGTGGCCGGACAAGAAAGAAAAGGGGGGGGGGGGGGGGTTTCCCCCCTCCCCCTGTTAAGGAAAAATTTTTTTTTTTTTTTGTCACAGTGGCCTGGCCACCGTGGCCAGGCCACTGCCGGCCACGGCAGCGGCCGTGGCCGGACAAGAAAAGAAAGGGGGGGGGGGGGGGGGGGGGTTTCCCCCCTCCCCCCTGTTAAAAAATTTTTTTTTTTTTTTTTGTCACAGTGGCCTGGCCACCGTGGCCAGGCCACTGCCGGCCACGGCAGCGGCCGTGGCCGGACAAGAAAAGAAAGGGGGGGGGGGGGGGGGGGGTTCCTCCCCTCCCCCCTGTTAAAAATTTTTTTTTTTTTTGTACAGTGGCCTGGCCACCGTGGCCAGGCCACTGCCGGCCACGGCAGCGGCCGTGGCCGGAGAAGACGGCCACGGCAGCGGCCGTGGCCGCCTTGTCCGGCCGCGGCCACGGCCGTGGCCGGACAAGAAAAGAAAGGGGGGGCGGGGGGGTTTCCTCCCCTCCCCCCTGTTAAAAAAATTTTTTTTTTTTGATTACAGTGGCCTGGCCACCGTGGCCAGGCCACTGCCGGCCACGGCAGCGGCCGTGGCCGGAGAAGACGGCCACGGCAGCGGCCGTGGCCGCCTTGTCCGGCCGCGGCCACGGCCGTGGCCGGACAAGAAAAGAAAGGGGGGGCGGGGGGGTTTCCTCCCCTCCCCCTGTTAAAAAAAAATTTTTTTTTTTGATTACAGTGGCCTGGCCACCGTGGCCAGGCCACTGCCGGCCACGGCAGCGGCCGTGGCCGGAGAAGACGGCCACGGCAGCGGCCGTGGCCGCCTTGTCCGGCCGCGGCCACGGCCGTGGCCGGACAAGAAAAGAAAGGGGGGGGGGGGTTTCCTCCCCTCCCCCCTGTTAAAATTTTTTTTTTTTATTACAGTGGCCTGGCCACCGTGGCCAGGCCACTGCGGCCACGGCAGCGGCCGTGGCCGGAGAAGACGGCCACGGCAGCGGCCGTGGCCGCCTTGTCCGGCCGCGGCCACGGCCGTGGCCGGACAAGAAAAG